>VXBX01000994.1:121822-145568 GCA_013400415.1 Scytalopus superciliaris
AAAAAAAAGGCTGCTTTCATCCACAATGTAGTTTGTGTGATTAGGGAATTGTTCATATACATAAGTTGAAACAATAATTAAAGTCATGGAGAATATATCTTAGGTTGGATATTAATGGTTTAGATGCAATTTGTGGCTCAGGCTATTGTTATGTATTGCTGGAATCTGAAAGAATATGCCAGAAGGAAGGACACTCTATTCATGAACTATTCTTACTGTGTATCTGTTCTTTTACTTAAGCCTGTATTCTTGGCAGCAATCAGAGACAGGCTAATGGGCTAACAGGACTTCAATCTGTACCATTATGACAATTTGTATGCTAATCTTAGATCAGGTCTCCTTAGAGCAGTGTATTTCAAAGAACTTGAAAGGTGCAACCATTCATTTATGTTTCATGTTCTAGATTTCCAAATTCTAGCACAGTAGAACAACATGGACACAGACAACAAAATAAGGAATTTTTTTACAGTTACATAATGTGACTTGCTGTGGGGCTGTTAAAGATTAAACATTTTTTATTTACTATTACAGAAGCAAAATCCTTCTTGCTTTTACAAAGTTCCTATTGGCCACCATTCTGGATGACATGCAATTTTCAGACTCAGCATAAGAAACTTCATTTTAATGCAGTTTGAATTGAGTATAGGAGATTTGTGTTCTTAAGTGGAAACTGTAGCTTCTTAGCCCTGTCTCAATTCAGTGCAATTATGTCCCTTACAGTTTTATCAGGGCAAGCCATTTTACTTCTTACCTTTACAATTTTGAAGCCCTCCTTTTCAACTATGTCTGCTTTAGCTGAGTACATGTGTTCTCTTAGTTAACTGCTTACATTCTAATTATAATTAGCCAAATTCTGTTCAATCCCTTGCTAATTCAGAATATTAGAGTTCTAGCCATCTCAGCTGATCAGCCTTTAATTACCAGGATGTTTGTGCTTTTTGCTTTCTGACAACTGGCAGCAATGCTTTTTGTCAACCATCATGCTTGTTAGGAGAACTTTAGCTGCATTTCCACTACAAACACAAACACTAAACAAGTGTAAGGAGTTGGTAATCTGCAGTTTTATTGGTAACTTTCACATATTTGCATGCCAAGAAGCCTGCCAATGCTGCAACCAGAGGTCTGGCAACGAAAGATCCCCAGCCCTTGCTCTGCTCCCTGGGCAGGAAAGCAAACAGGCAATCATATTTTGTCTTGAAAACAGTTAAGTGTTGACATGTTGTTTCCAAACCAGACCATTATTGGACTGCCATAATTTGACAGAAAATGGAGTTTGTGAACATTTGTTCCAGTGCAGGGAGATGTCATTCCCAACTGAGTCCAATCAACTCCAATTGTCACAAAGTAGAACATAAACTGGGGACTCTTCCTGGACTAGATAATAGATTTTCTTCATTAAACCGGTTTTAACCTTCCATCTTCACCTCAGCTTGCACATCTTCTGCACACACTTATACAACTGTAAGTTCTTGACTATAATAATGATCTACTATGGCCTGAGGGGAGGTTACCATTATACTTTATATTTACCTCTTTCCTTGCACCCTCTTGGAAATTACCCAGAATGAAAACACCAGCTGTCAAACAGGAAAAAGAATTTCACAATCTGTAATTTCTTCTCCTGAAGTCACTTCAACATCTGTCTACTTTATCTTCATTCTGTATCTAGTTCAGGCAGTTAGGGGTGGTGGAGATGTTTTGAAGGGAATTTTCATTTTCAAGCACAGAGAAGACCGATGAATATTTCCGCTTTCATCATATTTCCTAAGTACACATTTCCCCCCTATCCCCAGCTTGGCCCCAGGACATTCAATTACTTCCTCTCACCAATTAAAATTCTTGGGGTTGGCTATCAATATAGATGGAAAGCATCTCGTCAGTTTTGGCATCCATAACATGCCTGTTTATATCCAGCTTAGAAATCACTTGTGGTCAAAAGGAAAGAGTATTCATCAATGGCTTTCTTTGCTAGTCCCTCTGTCCTGTGTTAGTCATGACAGTACGTCTGGGCAACGTTCCTCTCACCCCCTGCAAAGAGTTTAGATGGCTTTGTCTGTTGTAGATCATCTGCATGGTAAATGTATAAATTTAGGTGGGAGAGCTGTCACCCTTCCTGTCTAAATTTTTTAATTCTTTGTGGTCTGGGAAGTAGTTTTAAAGATGCAATATGGGATCTTTTGCCTGCAGTAGACATACATATGATCATTCACAAAACATGCCTGTAATGGGGAAACTTAATTTATGCTGCTAACATTGAAGTTTTTATTCTTACAAAATTTAATTTGTGCACTGGTAGATTTGCTTATTTGCTTAAGTTCCCACACCTTAATGCTTTTTAGTCAGTTTTCTGATTTTGATGGTACTGGAAGAGTTCAAAATTTTCTCAGTAAAATTCCCCAGAAAGTGTTTTCTTTCAAAAGGAAATGCCTATAATTCTGCTTCATTAAGAACACATGCATATTTTTTTACTACAGAACATCAATGTAACTACATGTCATATAGTTACAGAGGCTCTGTCTTGTGTTTTGTTTACAGGCCTAACATTAGATGTTCCCCACAAGATGTCTCAGCAATTCACTTGCATTTCCTGTTGCTTTGAGCATTTGTTTCTCTCCATGTATGTGATTGCAGTTCCTCTTGAAGGAAATTCCATCCCTATTAATGTTGATAGGAATTTTGCCACTTCAGAAAATCCATGGCTTTCACCACAGCTCTATGACATCTTGGAATGGAACACAACTCCATAGGAGTACTAGAATAAGCAGCATTTTCTAGCTGAAGATGTATATGGTGTTCATACCCTGAAGGTTCATCATGAGTATAGCATGTTTGTAAGACCATGTTTAGAATTATTTAAGAGTGGATAAAGAGAAATTTGGTTAAACACTTTAGTTTCTCACAAGCAAATTCAGAGGTGACTTTGGGGACCAGAGGAAGTATTAAAAATCTCTTTAATATGAAAAAAAAACAAAACTTGGAACTCATAACTGGAAGATAGTTAAACTGTATAGGAAACTGGGCCAGAATTTGTAACAATGATATTAACTAATTGCTGGAGAAAACTGCAGGAAACCACTAGTCTCAGTGGCCAGATGTCTTGAGATCCAGTCTGGGTTCTTTTCAAGAAGTTTGACCCAACTCAATTTGTACTTCAGCAAAGCAGAAATCATTGACTTCAGCATATACTGCTATGTAAACATATGAAGGGATCTAATGGTCCTTTTTTAGTGGTAAACTCAGTGGAAAGATTACGGCCACACAGTCATATTACAATCGGTTTGACATGGTTTTTATCACTATTTGATGGAATTTGCTGAAACCATATAAAGTACTAACTTTAGAAGTTATAAACTAGTAACCATACGGCAAATATTTTTCATTTTTAACCCTTGATCAAATTCACTCTTGCTGACTCTGCAAAGAGCATCACATGGACCAAGACTAGTTCAATATTCAGGGCCTGTGTTTTCTATATAATTTTTCTACAACCAGTGTCCATGCTATTCTTACTGCAAATGAGAATGGAGACACAAAGATTATGTATATATGTACAATATAGACATATTTTTGAGAAAATATACTGATAGTGCATGTCTGTACTTGGTACTGAAACCTTTTCTATTGGGCTACTGTGTTCATTGTCATTAAATTACAGGAAGGATTTCAAAAAATAGATTGGCTTCACTGAAATTATAAATGGACAATTAAGTGGATGGAAAACATGCACAGAAGGAAAATGAAGGGTCTTAGTCCATTCGTGTTATGAAGAGGAATACTTTGGTCATTGGAAGAGAAATTCAAAGACATTTGGTAGCAGGGAGTATTTCAGTCCAGTAGAAAACAAATATAACGGGTTACAGTCTGAGAAGCAAAGATTCACAAATTTAAACACCAAATATATTACCTGGGGTTTGGATTTTGCATTTGTTTGCTTGTTTTTCTCATTTTGGAATGTGAGGTTTCGGGGCTGGTTGGATATTCACCTGACACCTTGCAAGTGCTAAATCAAGCCAATTCCTCAGAGGTTTTTGTGTTTCTCTCACTGTGCTGATGGAGGCATAAAGCCACAGGAGACTGCACTTCAATCAAGATTTTTAGGTTCCAGATTGTAAAGGTGGCCATAAGTGAGGTGAGTTGATAGGGAGCCCATCTGGTTATTATTTTAACTAAGTAGTGCTTTCTAGATAATTATTTCAAATAGTCTAGAAAGTAACTTTAGAATTACTTATCAAAGTCTGTAGTGTATGTGTTACAATTTGCAACAATGAAATGAGATTCTCATTATAAAAAATGCATCTATTTCAACCCCAGCTGCTGGAAATATTAGTAGCAACAGCAAGACATAATTTAGAGTAGTTCTGTAGTTATATAAAGCAAGATGTAGGACTAAATGTTCACAGTTTTCTTTTTCTTTCTTTTCTTTTGAATTTCTTTGAACTTGTGAACAAGCAGCAATTTTTCTTTATTTCAGTATAGTACCATTTGATTTAAAAAAAAAAAAAAGGCAGTATTGTAAAAATCAGATTAAATCAGAAACATAGGGTTTACTTTCTGGATGGCTTTCCAATTGCATAATCCCAGTGGTTATTATCAAGGTGCACAGTTAGAAAGTCAGCACACAATTTAATTCTGAATAAGTTAATATTTGAAGAGTTTTTAAGGATCTTTAGTGTTCCTCTTTGTTTTGCTCTGAAATCTTATGTTGCTAACAATCATGCTATTAAGTGAATTCTCATAATGGTATTGTAACAAAGAAAATTCTACTATAGTAGCATTGCTGACGCTGCTCTTTATTCTTTACTAGCTGATGAAATCGTTTATTCTTTTTTTGTTGCTGATTCAGTTTCTACTACTTCTGCAGGTATCGAGGAGAACAAGCTTAATTTTAGTGCCCAAGACTTGCAAGTAGCCTTAATACTTGACATCTGAAGTGGAAATATACAAAGAAAAATTGATTTCACTTTCCATATGACTGTACTTGAATACAAAAAGCTGAACTGAGAACATTAATACTTAGTAACAAAATCAGAAAAAAGAACTAGGAAAATAGGCTACAAAAGAAGTGCTTTGAATCCCCTTAAGCAGAGGAAGGAACCCACATGTCCCTTAAAGGTTGCTTTAATACAGAAATGATCACAGGGTTCTTACAAAATATAAAGAAATCTTAGATGGAAATTGACCTTCTGTAAAGGTATCACCTTGGGGATAAAGAAGTCATGGTCAGTGAAACTGCAACTCAGAAATTTGCCCTTGACTGCAGCCTCTCTTACCAAGAGAAAACTTCAGGGAAAGATCTTTTGGAAAAGTGTGTTTAAAATAGAAATATATCACAGCAGTCATATACAATACAAATGTATTATTCTGTGAGATAAGCAAAAAGTGGCAAAGACAGCAATGCAGATCCCATTTCACTATTGAACTTCCATTTGCCCATTATGTGCCCAGTGATGTCAAGAAGGCCCCATATACTCTCAGTCTCTCCAAAATGGGGGAGAAGTCAAGCACTGGCTTTTCCTAGGTTGCCATGACTGCTCGGGCCCCTCCCGGCTGTTAACCTTAACAGTTAAGGGATCACTTCCAACCATTCCCCTCCCATTATTCATGGTAGAATGGTGGCATCCCATCCTGATCCTCCTGATCACACCAACATCCTCTCCATGACACCAGTAAAAGTGTTGTGTCCCACTCCTAAATGGAAGGGAACAGCCAAGATGTGTAGATGCCTGTGGTTGAAAAAGAATGGCAAAAGCCAGAAGTATCTAAAAAAGCTCACAAAGTTTTATTGGCAAACTATGCTCTTGACAGGGAAATTGATATGTTTTGACCCCATTTTCTAATAATAAAAGAAATAAAAGAGGTTTCCCTTGCCCTGGGGCAAGTTTTCTCACTTGTCATACAAATCAGTTAACATGCACAGTGTGTTCCCCTGGATCATTCTAGAAATGGGTCAGGGGGCTTTAAGGGTCTTTGTTGGTCTTGATCCTCCGCTACTGGATTGACCTTTGGATGACAGTTCACTCCTGCTTCTTGGCACCACCTCTGTGCTTGTGTTGTCCTTTACGTTGTGCAGTCACCATGGACCAGAACAGGGAAGGGGGCCTCAGAAAGGTGCTGTCCTACCTCTGTACAGCCACATCCTGTTTTAACTTGCCTGCTTGAATGGCTACCAGTGTTTAAGGCATAGCAACTCATTAACTCCTTGCTGTGGAGGCTTCTACACTTGCAAAATGTTATCTTTTCAGATTCTGCTTAATTTTGCTATTTATCTTGTCTTTTAACCTCTGATAAACACAGTTTCTTACCATATGTTTTCCTTTCGTAACATCTTATATCGGGTTTGCACTCTGATACCTGAGAAATGTGTTAGAGATTTTATAGTACAGATAAATACCACAACATATCTGTTACAGACCAAGATACTCATGTTTGTTGTCAGATCTCAAACGTGAAGCAGTAACACCTCAACAAAAGAGTGCGAGTTTGTTATTGCATGAAGGTTCAACATGTTCTGTAACTGTTTAAGGAAAGATGAATAATGGTACTGAATTGGCTTTGCAAGAAAGTTAGGTACATTACTGTGTGGTACTGAACACTTTTATACAAGAATTTATTTATCTGGCATGAATATGCTCACAGCTGGATGTGGTGAATTCCCCAACATTGGACACCTTTAAGATTCAGCTGTCAAGGGTGCTGGGCCATTTTTCCAGACTGTTCTTTTGCCAGGAAAGGTTGAACCAGACGATCCTTGAGGTCCCTTCTAACCTGGTGTTCTGTGGTTCTATGATTCAATATTTTAAGCATATTGATATCATTTAAGTTTCACTAGTTATTTAAGTGAAGGGAAAAGAGAAATAACAAATGTGATTGGTACATTTGGGATGAAACAATGAGCTTTACATATAATAACATATACTATATGATGGTATTATTTGAACTATTTCTATTTTAGAGTACAATAATTCTGCAATCCTTTTCCAAAGCCATGGTTCTTCAACCTAGCTGCAATCACAGAAAATTCAGAACTTGATCTGTACCCAAGTTGGTGTATTGTATTCTGGCTTCTGTAATTATCTATGCAAAAAATTTAAGAGTAAATATACCACTTTGTTTACAGAATACTTCACAGATTTATTTGGCTTTGAACCATTCTGCACTTCACTCTGTAAATCCTTTCAATGTTGGGCAGGTATAGAGCATAGCAGCAAATGAATTATAGCCTTTCATTTGTGGAGCCCAGTGTTTCATCTCTGTCATACCACTGTTATAAAGAAGACATGGTTATTAATCTTCAAATAATTTATCAGATGTGTATTACACACTAAAATACATTTAACTACTGTATAATCACACTGTGGTTTCATTATTGCATGAATAGGAGATGTTTTATTTCAGTTCTGTTAACAGCTCTTGTAAAATCAGACATCATAATTTCTCTTTTTTTAAAGTACATGATTTGTAGAAGAAAAAGGGCCTGGTCCAACTCTTCTGAAAGGTAGTGGCAGTTTTTCAGTCATGGTGTCTCATTAGTCATCTGATGTGAGGAATGGATCTCACCACTTCAGGCATTATTTACACATGTTTTAATTTATGTATGGAACATAGTTCATAAAAGTGTTCCATAGACTTAAAATAAATTAAATAAAGCAGCACTAGATATTATATAAATAGCCAGAGGATAAGATAAAACTGTATAAAAATAAGGTAAATTCCTCACAAATAAGTGCACACCATACAGAAATTTCTTATATAATTAATATATTCATGGCTTAATGTTTAATTATGTTTATAAATGGTAGCTCAGTATCTAATTTCCCTTCTTTGCTGCTATTGGATTTTCAGAAGTTTGAATTTGAATATTGATCTCCATAAACATCTACAGTTGTAGTTGATGTTGGGTTTTTTTACTTATTGTATTTTATTTTAAAAATATGTATGAGTCGGGATGGTGGAAAGAGAAACAGGCAAGCAACAGTATGACATAGCTGTGAAAATGTTAGAAAACTAAATTTTGTTCCCATGTACTACAGAGATCATTGACTTTCCATTCACCCTAAGGCGTTTTGGGTTAGACTTTTATTCAGAAAAAAATCAATTTGTTGAATACTGCAACTGTCCAGAGAGACTCCTGGTAACTACCTGATTTCATGTTAGTTCTGAGTAAGTTTTTAACATATCCCTAATATTATTTTCGAATATAGAAAAGGGACAAATAGAAAGAGGGGAAAATAGACTAATAGAAATAGCTAGGCAATAATTTTAATTATATTATTCCAGATAAAAAAGCAGAACCCTTTACTAATTTTGTTCTGCAATTTCATCTCAAAACAAACTAAATTCTCTCTATCTAATCAGTACTGTTGAAGAATCAATACAGCACTTCAGTGCTTCACATTCTTTTGTCAATCGCTCTGCCCATACTCCTGAAGAAAGACATCTTTATTTTCCTGTGAGTCTGATTTAAAATAAGATAAGGGTATTTGATCTTGGCAGATGGACAAATAAGTGTTATTCTTGACTGGAATATAAACTATGACATATTAAAACTGTGGAAAAGTGTAGCTTTGTAGGGTTTTTGCGGGGGTTGTTTTTTTGAAGATGACACAAAGGCGAGGCAGAAGGAGAGGAGAGGAGAGGAGAGGAGAGGAGAGGAGAGGACATTTTCCAGAAGTCTCTTGAAATTTCTGCCCAATTCACAGAATGCACAGAAAGCTTGTAAAAATCTGAAAAGTTTTAGTGAAACATGAGAGACCATTTTCAGGTATCTCCATCCAAAATCTGTAAAAAAATAATTACAAGATTTCATATGGAGGTTAAAAGAGAGAATAATCCCAATCTGGATGAGTTTAAAACATAAACTATATACTTGCCCCTTCCTATACCTAGCATCCAAGTTGAAAGAGGTTTAAGATGGATCTCAACCCTTTGGTACTACTATCCCTGAGGTTGCCCTGCATAAGCACATGAAACGCAAAGATTGCCATGCAGGACAAAAACGTAGAAAAGGCAGATGCCAGTATGCTCATCTGAGTACAGCAAGCCACATATTCTTGCTCCTGGTGGCTGAAAAGGGAGATGTTCCAACATTTTTTCTTCCTCCGGTAATATTTGTGAAAACTAATCTTTTGACAACTCTTGGATAACCAGGGCCTT
Source organism: Scytalopus superciliaris (assembly GCA_013400415.1). NCBI lineage: Eukaryota > Metazoa > Chordata > Aves > Passeriformes > Rhinocryptidae > Scytalopus > Scytalopus superciliaris. The sequence continues at coordinate 130,976 of VXBX01000994.1, forward strand.
GTGGTACAAATACCTATCTTATTTTAATACTGGCAAAGAAAACCCAGTAGAAGCATTCCTTAAAGCCATGTTCTATTAAAAAATTAACTACAATGAGGTAACTGAAATATGGAAAGTTCTAGTGAATGTCTGAAATAAAATATCTGTGAAACCTGCTTCCTCTTTAAACCTGTCTTGAAACCTGGCTTTCTAACCACCAATGGCCCCTGTCTGCTTGGACAGCAAAACCTTTCACACCACCTCCTTATTGGCCCTAAAGATATTTTCCTCTTGGGTCACTGCAGACTCCTGAGGGATCCTGTGCTGTGGGTCCTCTGTGTGCCAGTGAGCATTCCCAAAGCTTTTCAGAGGTGCCTCCAGGAAATTACTAAAGCTTTGCATGTTTAGTTTTTTCTTCCTGACCTAGGACAAAGCAAATGGGTAGCTGTCTTCTCCCTGCTGATAATTCTTTTAGAAAACACTCTGCATGGTAAGCAGAGAACAAAGAAATATAACAGATCTTGTCTCCCTCCTTTGCAAGTCCCATCTGACTAGACATATTCCTTAGATTTGAAATGCAGAAAATAGTTTGGACCTGGGATAGGATAGGTTTCTTCATACTTCTGCAATCTCTGTTGTGCTACTTGGATCATTGCAAAGAGAAACTTATGATATTCCATGAATCTCACAGAATGTGTGATCTGATCACAATGTCCAGGCGAGTGACTCTGCCCCAGTACAGAATAAATTAGGCAGCCCACAGCACATTCTTGGTTTGTTATGTGTGCTCATTGACTCCTTCAACTGAAATTGATCCAACCTGTCCCATTCCTGTTTTCAAGTGACATTTAGAATTAAGGCCATAGTTATCTTGTTTGAGTTTAAATCTATTATAACAGAAGAAAGAGATTATAAGTCTTGCTCTTACAATGAAGCTCTGCAGTGTATAATGTAAAAAGCAAAAAATGAAATCATACTCTTTAAAGATAATGGGAGTTTTCTATTTGTACCACAGTAGCCAGAATTCACCCAGCAATGACTATGGAAAGCAGAAGAGCCACACAGTCTCACAAACATTCATGTGTTGGACCACATCACAGATGAGTATCATAAGGGTCTTTTTTCCCTGTAAGATTTGCATGGGCCACCTCTCCTTTCAGCTGTAATTGAAATGCTTTTGTAGCAGCAGCTGCAGCAATTAGTGAGGTGGAGGAGTAATGCTGTAGAAAAGTATTTAATAAATTTCAAGTGTTTGCTGATGGCTTTGCTCTCCACAGAATGGCCTGTTTATTCTCAGGAAAAGGAGTCTGAATCATAGGGCTGTAAACATTCCTTTTAATTTTTTAACAGCCTTCCAGACTCTTCGTTGCAATTCAGAGCATGAACATCAATAAGCAAGCATGGTTTGGAAGCCCCTCAGATTAATTGGATAGGCATTTGATCACTGATCGCAACCACGCTGCCTTACAACAGGGATCTTTCCTTACCTGCAATCATAGCAGACATCATGATTTTCACAACAGTTTATATTTCTTCATCCACAAAAAGAATTATATATGTACCCGTTTTATTTAATTATATCTAAATGTAGATATTTTGAGTAGCTGTTTCTGTGTTCTGATGTCAGAGGGTTGCAAATGGAATATTAGTAATGATGTGACAGTTTTAACAACTACAAATCAGTAATCTTTACCCATATGCACCACATATCAACTCACACTTTTCCCCTCACTACATTCATCTGCCTCTGTATTTCTCTATCACCTAACTTTCTCTCAAATCTCTAATATGTTACGTGCTTTCAACCATGTTGAAGCTGAATGCTTCTTCACACTTTACTGCTTATTTACCTTCTTCTCTGAGATTTATTTAAACATTTTACCTTATGCACTCAGCGCTTTTTCCCCGATAGAATCAAAGAGCTTAGATTAATTATGTTTGTTGGCCAGTCATCTGGCACAATTAGCTCTAATTAGGAGATTTGTTTACTCATAAACATACTTTCCAGGTAGATCATAACTCACATGACTGGCAGTGCATATCAGTAGGTCTCATAAATGTTTTACTCTTACACTCAATGTCAGAATAGTTCCCTAGCCTTTAAGAACAAATAACTCTCTCCAACTTCATCTTAACATTGGCTACAGCATTATGTACTGAAGTTTAGGAGCAAACTCAGGCTAGAGTTCCTGTTCCCTTGGCCACATTTTCCAGATTTGCTACACTAGGATTCAAGATCTACCATAAGAATAAGGATCTTAAACCTTACCATATCCTTCATATAATTTTAAGTATCATGATGACCAGTGTTCCTTAATGAGTTTTGTCTAATTAATCAGTATATTCTAAGCAGAATACTAAGATCCAGAATAACCAGATTCATGTAAAGCAATCAGTTAATGCACAATGAATTGCACAACATTCCAGTACAAATTGATTCTGTTTTCTCCCAGTGTAGATTTGTTGGTCATGGCATTTGTTATTCTGGGAAAACCCAGGGGGGTTAGATATACTAGAAATTAATAAATCACTCTTTTAATTGAAACACTACTTTTTCAAAACTATGTTTATTGAGTTATATTAATCATTCAAAACTAAATGTTATGGTGTGTGTTAAGCATCTGACTTTTTTCTATCCTGTCACTGTATAGGTACTTCTTAGTAGACTTTTCACAAACACCAGCCCAACCTGATTTCATAATAGTAACTCTGATGTAAAAGACATGACATCAACATACTTTGTCTGGTCTTGTATTACATCACTCTTACCTTACTGTATATGAACAAAAAAGAAATACTTAACAAAGTACTAAATAATACTTCAGCTTTGGATTTTCCTTTTTTTAAAGAAAATCCTATTGGGATTTGTGTCTGCTCTGTTGTTGCTGCAGGTTTGAAGCCACATTGTGGTTTCCTTTTTCAAGATCACTTGATCTCTGTAGCACTGGCACAGGTCACTGCAATCAGTGTGTGCAGCTGCAGAACCATGGAAACCTTCATTCATGACTGTGACTTGTAGCCCTGCAACCACTCTTTTTACACAAGCTGAATCTTCAAATGGACTCAAGCTCCCAACTCAATCAAAGTTTTTGGGAATAGTTTTTTGCAGCTGTTAGATACAATGGATGTCTGAGTAGAGGTGAGATGTTCTTCTCCAGTTTTCTGACTTGAACTAGAACAGACTTCTTAAAAATACAGTTATAGCCAAATGTTCAGTAATTTACCTTTTAATTTCATTGACATGTCTAGTCTGGAGAGAGCAATATATATTGACATTTATCATCAAGTTACTTCCTTATTGATGGGCAAGGCCAGTTGGCAGCCATTATTCCCTGAAGAAATGCTAAGCAAATATTGCAAAACTTATTCATGAGCATTTATTTGAACTAAAAAAAAAAAAAAAACCCAAACTTGGCTGAGTCTGTGGCCCCAGTGGATTCACTTTCTGCAAATATTCTAGCAAACAATTTTAAGAGGAGGCATGTTCACTGAACAGCCCAGCTGAGCAGCTCATGCATATTCAAGAAAATATTTAAGCATATGCTTAACTTTGAACTTCAAATTGTATTGAGTCTCAGAAGGACTCAAGCATGTGCTTAAAATTCTGCCTGTGATTACTTACGTCAAGAAGTTTGCCATACTGTGTCCTGAGGTAAAACCATATGCATTGACAGCTATCCAAAATCAGTGGATGCATGATAATGTGCACAATCCGATCATTTGTGCTCTTGATAAAATCTTCACATTAGTGTAAATTTGTCTCTTAATGCTCTTCAGGGCAACCATTGCTTACTTGACATCAAGCTCTTAACGTGCTTTACCTTAATCCATTTCTGAAGTGGGTGATTATTCCTTGTAAATGAGGGATAAGAACATCTCATAGTTTTGTAAGTAGAAAGGCAACTGAAGCTAGCTATGTCAAACTACATTTCAGAGCAGAAAAATCCTTGGATCTAGATTTTTTTTCCATTTAGCTCCACTGATGCACAGTGGAGCCTAGATGCCATAGTCATCTAAGGATTCCTAGTTCTTTACTTTGGCTAGAAACAGAAAATACGAAGAAGATATGTTCATTTAGTGCAAATGGGATGAATGTGACCCTTAATGTTAGAACATGGTTTAAGAAAGTTATTTGGTTAGGGACTATACTATGACATCCATTATTCTTACTGCCATTAAAAATACATTCCTTGACCCTTAGCAACTGCTTAAAAATCCCAATAAAAGTTCTTGACACTTGCAAATGGAATTCATCTCTGCATAAAGAGATAAAGTGTTTTATTTCCTGCAAAACTATATGCTTCAAAGTAGTCAATTTAATATTTTTTTATAATGACCATCAAACTCAATTTTTCATTTAATAGCAGAAGTTACCCATTGTTCAATTTGTCTGCCTCTGATGATGGTTTGATCTCAGCTATTCCCCATTTTTTATTATGTTTATATTATATACCCAAATGTACTGTTCTATCTTGACTCTGATATTTTGCTGCAATATGAGGATGTCACCATGAGTTTACAACTATTTAAAATTGCAAGACAACTTCATTCATATTCACCTATTGTAATAAACACTTGATAGTGATCTTTCCTTAATTGTTAAATTTATAGTTCCACTCCCTCACTTTTGAATTTTCTTCTTGTGGTAATCTGCTTTCCCTCAGTGGACTTTACAGAAAGCAGAGAAGGAGAGACCATTTCTTAAATGAATGCAGGCAATAGATGTCAAAAAAAAAAAAAAAAATTACACACAAAATGGATCACTCAGGTCAGTTAGAATCTCCAAGCATTCCAGGAATAATGATAATGACATAATAATGACAGTAATTTTTAAAATTGCTAATGTATATCATGATTGTTGTTTCTACTGCAAAAATTAATTTACTAGTCAATAAAATTGTATTGTTTTCAAGATTTAATTTAAATATGTTTCACAATTCTGCAGAAAAGACAAAAAAAGGCCCTTGTGCAAACTCTGAAGTTTAGAATCCTTTCTCCCTACTAAAAAATACAAATTGCAAAAATGAACTCAAAGGAAATCTAAAAATCTAGTTCATCATTAAACTGGTTTCTTTAGCTTTGTGAACTAATGGCAAGTCCTTTAGCAGTTTTGTTTAATGGTGTTTTCACTTCTTTCTGCCATAATCATTTGAAAGCAGGAAATGGTAGATCATGTTGGCAAGCTGTCAATTACAGTTAAATATTGCTAGCAAATGCCATTAAGTTCCCTAATTAAAACTACCAAGCTCTTTCAAAAGTTAACAATATCTGTCCTTAGAAGTGTATGGTAATATCTCTTAGGACTGGAGGGAAAAAAAAGAAAGCGTGAATCTGTATTTTAAGGACTTACTGTCATGACACATGTGAATGAAATGCCATCAGGAAAAAAAAATGAAACTATAATCATGATTTTGGAATAGATAAATCAGATTTTACCGTGAATTGTAGTCTCTTCCTTTGAACTTTTATGGACAATATGGCTTACAAGTGGTGTCTTTGCCCTGTGTTGCATACACAGCCAAGCAAATGTGGAAAGAGAGTCACTGTCTTGGGCTAATATGGGAAACAGTGTTCTGCATGAGAGGTCCACAGACTTCAGTGATTCTGCCTAACATGGTCCCAAATAAGTGCCACCAATTTTTATTGGAACAATCTGTAAGCTATTAAGGCAGAGAGATGACTTAGTGAAGAGAGAGTAATTTTCATCTCCCTACATCAGCCCAAATTCAGTGGTAGACTTTGTTCTGGAGAAAGGGAAGAAAAAGATTGTTTAACTCACTACAAGTCATTTCTCGAATAGGACACATTAAGCCAAAATCTCAGCTGTAATGAGACTGAAATATATGCATCATGACAGCACTGACATACTTTCTTTCTGAAGATAAATTGATTTTTTTCTTACAGAGGCAAAAGTTCTAAATCCATCAAGCACAGTTGCTAGCAGTCTTCCAGACCAGCTCAGTGATTTTTAGACACCTTTTTTTAAGCTGTCCTACCAATTATTTCATTTTAGAGTTGATTTATGACATGCTTGAAATACATATTCTTTTTCTGTAATCCCTCCTCAAAAAATGGGTAGAGGTTCTACCAAGAGAAAAACACATTGGAAAGGATCATAAATTAAATTATATTACCTCCACAGAGTGAAATATTTCTGAGATTGATTTTATGTGAGAAGTATGATCCTTAGTTGAATGGTGAATTAAGGTATGAATAAAGTAAATGATGAGTCGTTTTGTTATTTAAATGTTTACTTGTATGGTATAATGGGAGTCTTGAAACACAGTATTCCACATACCCTGGCAAGAGATGTGAGAAAAACAAAAACAAACTGGACAAGGTTTCACCACTAGAACATACTTAAGAAAGTGACAAGAGTCTTACTCATTCGAGCTACAGATAGCACCTAAAAAACCTCTGGGAACTGTAGCTTCCAGATCCTGCTGAACTGATGAATCTTCACAGTCAGGGGTTCCTGCCTTACGGTGACCCATATCCCAGCAACAGATACCCATGCGTCTCTGGAAGGATTTTTGATTCTGCTCTAAGATATTTGCAAAACAATATTGCACTCATGTAATACAACTGGATGTAATTACTGAATGGAATTTAACTCTTATTTGGGTCAACATTTAAGCATATCATCAAATTCAGCTTTGGTATATGGAACAGGCCTTGGGAAAATTTCCCGAGATGGTGTCTAAATGGTGGAGTTCTCTTCTGGGTAGAAGACAGAAAGGGAAAAGAACTAGAGAAATTGTCCTTGTTTGTTGCACATGCTTGAAGAATAAACACCTAACCTCATTCAGTTTTACTCCCAGCTTGGTTTCATGTTGTTTTTATTTTGATAATTAGTTGTTGGCTTCAGGCAATATGTATTGCCTTCTATTTGTGCAATTGGTATAATTACATAATTAGTGTAAATAGATGCAATCATGTTTAGAATGTTTTGGATTCCGTGAAACTTTATGGAAATCATGTAACACGCAGTCAATGATAGCTAAAATACTTCAATGTGATAGTTTCTTTTTTTTTTTTTTTAATTACTTTGCATTTCTTTTACATCGTACCTCAAAACTGTGCCTGTGTTGCAGGTTGCATTATGACAGGAAGCTAAGTGCACCTCATGACATACAATATCCATCAGCTCCTAGAAGCATGGAATGAGAAGACTTCTCCCAACTGTCTCTAAAACAGGCATAAATACTTGCACAGAAATTCTTATACAAGAATATGTAGAGACATTGAAATTCACATTCTAGTTTTCTTTAGTTTTTAACAAGTCCCAACTTAGTATTATATTATATTCTTAATGAAACAGAGGAATAGCAGGATGGATATATGGATGGATGGATGGAGAGATGGAAACCCTGCAACCTTGAATGGGAGCTTCACTCAAAATAGTCCCCCTATACTTCCTCAACAAATTTTGAATATTGCTGGTTGCATGAAAAAGAGAAAGCCACTGCTATTTTGTGCCACAACAGCAGAACTGGAGAAATTAAAGGTATCAGAACATTCTGAATTCCAAAGAATTCTGCCTGGCAGAAAAGTTTCATAAGATGCTCTGCCAAGGGCATCAGTTGAACCCCAGAGATAAGCAGCATTTTACTCATCTGCAGACATCTCTAAGAATACTTTTTTACATGATAATTTCAAGAACCAGCCTGTGGACTTTATACTGTAAAAAAAATTTGCAAATCTGTACGAAGGTTCAATACTTTTATTTGCCATCTCACTAGTCAAGTTTGCTCTGTGATAAAGAATGAAGTGATAGCAGTACTTAGGGTCATTATTAGTGGACCACAAGGAAATGATACAGTTGTGAAAAGCTGTGCATACTCTGAAGTTTTTCCTTACATTTTCTGCCTCTTATAATTTTCATATTTGACAGTGTGTTAGGAACCATCAGATTTCCCAAGGAACTGTACATCCAGGCATCTAAAGAGGAGTTGAAATCTGAAATTATTTTCCAAATTGTGACTGCCAAACATTAATATCTGATTTGTGAGATGTTGCACTGTATCTATTATGTGGTGATTTCATAGTAAATGTCACTTCCTCATAAGGACCTTCCAGTTACATATCCTGCGTCACACTAATGCACATGAGAAATTCCATTGACAGAAGGAAATTGATACCTAGCATGTATATAAGTATTATAATGCTCACTTTACCTAAGAGTTCTCATCTATAAGGATATAGGAAACGTTTATTTTATTGCTGTTTCTGAATTACTATTTCTAAACCTCGAAACCGGGAAACAGATAAAAGATCTATAAATCAGTGGGAGTTTGTCTCATTAACTATTTTAAGTATTAAATATCTGAGTAAAAATAAAAGTCCTTTACCATTTCTATTTTCATTTCCTTTTAAATGTTTCTGAGATTGTCTTTCTTTTGATTGACTGAATCCTGTATCAGTAATGCATCAGAGTTACTTTTCAAGAATAGAGTAATTAAGGCATGACAGGTTGGAAGATTTTTTAGATACTGTGGGGAGAAAAAGAATAACACACCTTCTGTAGATCGTAGTTTAATTTCTGAACACTCAACAATCTTTAGCATTGCATAATTTTGTTAGGATCATTACTTGAGTATTTTGAGATGTGCAACTTTTTCAGTTCATCCTAGATAGGAATTAATTCCACCATGGAGGAATTATGATCATATTTTTATTTTGTGGGGTTCCTCAAACCTTCAACACACAACTCCAGAGATTAAAAAAAATGCCAATGTTTTTTACTCTTTTATGCATGCTTTGCATTTCAAAAATGTTGATGTTAATTCAAAGTTTATGTTGGGATGCTATATAACACTAGCTAGGGTTGTCAGTTTCGCAGTGAGGCTCAACCATTGCTCCCTGCTGTTGTCATTTCTTCTGAAAGACTGGGAAGGGTAGCAAATATTATGAAGAGAATAATTATGGCATGCTGATCTTCATTTATGGCTTGAATAGTCCATTTTTTTATATTTAGCTTTATAAGAGTCTTTCAATGCAACTGCTACTAAGTAGGTAATAATGTAGGCATCTGTAGGCACAGTAAGCATGTGAACAAGCAAGGTTACATTTTACATCTCAGGTAATATTTTAAAACTGACTCTAAGGAGAGGTGCTTTATGGTCACCCTCTTTTCTCACATAACAGGTGTATAACTCCTACTCATTTCTAAGTTAAACTACTGAGAAAAGTAAAGGATAATTTTCAATGGCAGAGGTCAGTACATGAAAAATTCAGGTCTGTTTTCTTCATGTAGCTCAGGGAAATATCCTGATCACTGTTTAATTTCTTGGATTTGTTTTAGCTTTTATTTGCTGCAGACACCAACCAGCCTGGTCATGCAGCCTTTCCCTGAGCTGCAGTTTCCCTCTTTGACCTCTAAGGACCAGGAATGACTCACAAACTTCATCTTTCCGAGCACTGTCAGACTCTCCAGTCACCATCTGAACAGGAAGAAAAGGGACCATAGCTCACCTCTGTCGTGACTTTGGACTTTCCTTAAATACTGAAACCCAAAATGCAGGAGATATCTTGTTTATTCATGTCTACTATGATGCCAACTGTGAATCAACTGGCTACAATTACCTTGAAAAAAATGGTGGTGTACATAATTATTGGTGTATTTTAACTTTCAAGTGCTTCAGAACCATTAAAATTTTAGTCAGAATAAGCCTAAGCAAAGTGTGATCTTATCACAAGTCAGCCTCTCTCTTCCAGTCTTCCCTTAGCACATGTTTGAGACCTGATCATGCTCTGAGGTTCTATATGAGTCCGTGGTGAGCCCTTTTGTGTTGTCTGTCCTCAACTAATCATTGTGTTCTTTAGCTCAGGAATCTGTCATTGTCCAAAAACAACTTCCAGGTGCAGGTCTAATTTTCTGTTTTCTCTGCTCAGCAGTACAGGGCTCTACAAACAAGATTTTTAAAGGGACTCTGACATCTATCTCCCACTGATTTTGATGAGAGCAAAATGTCTAAATACCTTGAAAAATCTTGTTATAAATGACTAGCACAATCCAATTTTCCAAAGTGACTTAAGCAGACTTAGGAACCTGAGAACTCAGATACACAATTAGGTTACTACTGCTCAACGTGTTACCATGCATCAGCTTAGCTTGAACTTCAATCATTTCAGGCTAGGCTAAACAACATTATCTTATATTTGCCACTGGCTAAGACTGAGTGCACAAACATTTAAAATTGCTCAGCTAATTCAGTATATCTTGTTAAATCATGGTAATATGACAATGTTGCTGGATGAGTTTTCTATGTGAAAATCAATGGGATTTGGAACTTTGATAGAATAATGATTTTCTACGGCATATATTTTGTGCTGCATCAGCTTTTTGACATTGACATTGACATTTGTCTTTGCTCCAACCCTTTGGCACAAGGTGGCAGAGTATCCCCTTCACTATGTCATATGACATATGCTCATATGAGGCAGCTGTCTTTGCACTGAGAGTTACAGCATCTGTAGCTCATCCCAAAATGATGTTATAACATAAAGTCCATAATTAATTTGTGCAAGTACGTCTTGGATATCTAAAGCTATTTCTGTCCTGAATAACAACTAATGTATATATAAGCAAGCTTTACATTAACTGCAGTAGCAACAATGAAACTGTGGCAACATAATATTCACTGTGAGGCAATCAAACAGATGATTTTCATTTTGAAGTAATGTACAGAAAAAGTACTTCCCAGACAAAAAGTTAAAAGTTGATGTAAAAATAAAAATGGATACACCAAAGATTCATGTAGTCTGACATCTTCCACCTATGACTTCCTGGAGCAGAGTATCAGATTATCGTCATGTATGCTGTAGTATCTTTCATGAGATACCCTCCAAACTCAGCAGCAGTCTGAGTGTCATAGACTTCCAGTTTCAGTTTTTCATAGTCTTTGTAACATTCTTCTTATTGGAACTCATTTGGTTAGTTTTTGATCTGGTGTCACCTTCTGCATGCACATTGTCATGCGGCAATGGATTTAACAACATTATGTCTGGAAAAAAAAAATAATCTCATTTTGTTTATTTTGACCTGTCTAGGAATTATATTCTTCATCTCTTTAACAGTCCATTGTACCTGTCTTCCCTCAAGGTCACAGAGAAAGGCTGTTGTGGAGAAATGGTCTGAATCTGTTTTCCTGATTTCTGTCTTGTGACATAGCCATAGAACCAGCCTTCTCTTGTATATATCAATTTAAACTATTTGGAATTCAGATGAGTTTGCCTTACTGCATTCCTAATTTGAATCAAGCTCGCTGGCAATGAATCCTTCCTTGATACTGCAGTATAGATAAGATACAATATTATGAAGGAAATATTGCATTGAAGGCACTTAAATGTTCCAAAACACCTCTCAAATATTAGGATCCCAGGTGTTCTTGTTCAGCTTGTATATGTGCTTTATGCATACTTTTTATTTTGTGTTATCGCACAGCAAACACTTTACATATGTGGGCTTTACTTCCAGACTATTAACTGGTTGCTATTTCTCCAGAGAACAACCTTGTCCTATTGATTACCAGTAACATCTTTCAGGTATGCTGCAGAATACCTTGTGAATTACTGTCATATATTTAGTTGTCATACGGAAATATGAGGATTATTATTCCTGTGTTGTGTGCCACTATTTGTCTAAATCTAGCTTAGTTTCCTTAAGTTAAGAACAGCTATTCTTTTTATTTGTTTCTTTAGAACTTGTGGTGATTTTCAAACCTTTCATATTATGAGTAAAGGTAAAAAGGAGTTGTTCTCTCAAGTCAGACACTTGTCCCCTTAGATATAACTTGCAAGTTCACTCCTTTTGTGATTCCTGGCATCTTCTGCTCTGCATGACTCTTATCTGCAACTTTAGCATTGTTTCAAGGAGCCAACAGCTCCTTTCCCAGGACACGATTTGACCATTTAACAGCTGGTTTTTCCAAGATGACTATTCCTACTCTGTCATGTCTCTTTTTGACTGTATAGATTTCTTCTTTATTGATAGTGTGAGGTGACATGCAATTCACACAACATGTTAGAAGGAAAATTGTTCTTCTGTATGAGGTGTTATTTCATAAATCTGTGTCTTCTTATTATCCCTGCTTTTTAATCAGCTGAAGTAATTCTCATTGGTGGATCATTTCTCTTGTAAAGCCCTTTATATAAAGCCATCTCTTACCAGTTGGTTTATAATGATGTTGCTTCAGAAATAATTTCTCTGTAAGTTTTTTTGTTTTGTTTTGTTTCTTTTTTCTCTTAACTTTTAAGGAAGACAGAGAAAAGCAATCAGTGAAAGATTTTTGTTCTGTTCTGCTTTCAGTATTTTTTTAATCACATAGAAAAAAAAACATTTAAATGAAAAAAAAATATAACAAGCAAAACCCACAGCCCTAACACAAAGAGATAAAGGTAAAATGGTGTGTAAAGACAGTATCTTGTGCTCAAAGGAATATAATGGAAATACGTAAAAGCCATAGAAGAATTTGCCCTAAATGACCTAAAGTTTTGTCATTTACTAATAGTAGACAATGGGAGCTAAGCCTGTTCAGTCTCAAGAAGAGACAATGAGAGGGGACCTCATCATTGTATATGAGTCTCTGAAGGAAGGGTGCCAGGCTCTTCTTGGTGGTGCCAAGCAATAAGAGGCAATGGGCAGAAACTGATGCACAGGACGTTCCACCTGTGCAAGTGACCAAGCACTGGAACAGGTTGCCCAGAGAGATTGTGGAGTCTCCCTCACTGGAGATACTCAAGAACTGTCTGGATGCAATCCTGTACCATGTGCTCTAGGATGAACCTGCCTGAGCAGGGAGGTCAGACCAGATGATCCACTGTGCTCCCTTCCACCCTTACCTATTCTGCAATTCCGTAATACTTCTAATCATGTCTTAGACACTGAAGCAGCAGCTGTAAATTGAAGTTAATTTGAACACATTTCCTTCCTTCATGTAGTCTATGCACAGACTGTTGTTTTGTTAAACAGGTACACACATTTCTCCCAAGAATTATTTTCAGAAGTTAAAATCTCATTCCAGAGCACTGTGGCAATATTTTGAATAATTCCTGGGAATATTCCAAATGAACATTTGTGATTTATTTCTGTGGAGTGGAATCATTAGTACTACTAGATATTATCAGCAAATATCAGACTCTTCATTACAAATGCTTTTGATACATTGCTTCTTAAAGAAATAAGCTTGCTTACTCTGACAGTTTTTTAAACTGAATCTAGTTTTTTTTCTTCCATTCATCCATCTTTGAGTTTTGACATATGCTGTCTTTGCATGAAGGCTTCAAGAGATGAGATGACCTTGCCAAAGATCAAGAGGTGTGTCTGGAAGAATTACAATTTCTTGGAAGATGATTTATGTGATTACTGTGTAAAAGAGTACTTGTTCTGTAGTGATTGATGACAACACTGGCAGTATTGACTGATCCTTAGAAATATTTATATGGCAGATCCTTTAAGGTAGAGGCAAGGAAAGATTAAATGCATACAAAGAAGGCAACAGTTTCTATGTTTATGGAATCAGAGCTTGTAGTTCTTTTGCAATACCTTTAATTATTTTCTTCACATTTGTCTTGTTTCACAGACACAAGCACACCATGAATGCTTCCAAATTGGCTTATATGCCCCACAAAATTTATACTGAAGATGATATCATTCACATATTTCAAACTCAGTTAAGTTTAATTTTTGCAATTATAAATCCCAGCTTATAAAAGTCTTTTTAGGTATAAAGCATAGTCATAAAGATGTACTAGAGAGATAAATATATTGTTGCTCATCTGTTTCTCAAGATTTGTACCACAAACAGACTTTAAAAGCATATACATGGTTTGTTATTTGTGACTGTGGCATACTTTTAGACATTGGAGTTTTCTACTGCATTATTTACCATGTTGTGTTGATACATTAATGACTAAGTAACCTTTGGTAAATGATATGCTAGTGTTTCAGCTATTTATCGTCATTAAAAATAGATGGTCATTAAGGTGGCAATTTAAACACAAGCAGACCTGGAATTATTCTCAGCTTCACCACATCACACGGCTCTATTAAAGAGAGTGATTCAGTATTACTCTTAATTTACTTAGGTACAAGTGAAAGTAAAATCTCTTGGCCAGCCTGCTGGTGTGTGTAGTAACTGAAGACATATATGCACTCAAACCCTCACCAAATACATATTTATGTATAGTGAAGTTCACATATAGTATGAGTAGAATGATCAGAGCTTGACACACTACAGTTAATATATTTAATTTATGAGAAATCTATTAAATAAGTGTGTTTATTTAAGATTCTTTTTCTTCTCTTTGTATTGCAGCATTATGAAAAATTTTGCTTACACTGAAGTGAAATTTTTGAAATTTTTTAAGCAATGAAGGAGGTTGCTCAGAGAGGTTGTGTAGTTTCTATCCTTGGAGATAAAAAGATGTCTGGACATAGTCCTAGGCAGCTGTGTGAGCATGGAGATTGAACCATCCAACCTCAGCTATTCTGTGATTCTGTCCTTCTGTGATACCAGTCTCTGAAACGTCTTCATGTAAAATGCACTGTTACAGTTCTGATAACAGGTTGGATGTAGCAAAAAATACTACAAATACTAAAAAAAAAAAAAAA
>VXBX01000994.1:145617-214857 GCA_013400415.1 Scytalopus superciliaris
AAAAAAAAATTAGTTAAATGCTTATTGTGATGTACTGATTTCATTGTTTTCATGTAGTGAAATAAAGAGTGAGCCATGTTTCTCAGGTTTTACCTTAGCATGTTTCCATACACTAGTAGTCACCAGAGCAGCCAGTTATTTTAGCCCATCAGAGAAAAAATGCTAAAGCTACTTATAGTATATAACTAAATTTATCAGTCCTTTCCTCAATCTTACATTTTATGGGTGTTAATTATTAGTTCCTTTTAATTATATTTCATGGCCTTTGTCCTGGAGACTATCCAAAGAGTAGATCATCATGGTGCGCAATTTAGTGAAACAGTTTCCAGGCATTATGCCATCCTCAAGACCACGTGAAACAGTCGTTATTAAAATTAGAAAAATAGTAGTAGGCATATTTAGATTATAAATAACAGGAGAGAAATGGTTGACATTATTCCATGGAGTGCTATTAATTTGGTTTGGCTTTTATTGTAATTCCTAACAACTTCAAAATTAAGAGCATTGAGAACAGCAGTGTGTCAGTTCTGTTGCTCCATTTGCTGACAGAAAGCACAATGCTTTCTTATCTTTCTCAATCTATTTTAAGTTCGTGTGTAGGTGTAAAATAATCTCACCCCACTGCTTTGGAAGCAACTGTTAGGCAGCACTTGTCCTCAGAACAACATTACTTCTCAGCTGAGTGATTCAAACAGTTGAGGTGAAGTAAAAACTTGCACAGGTTCCCACACAGGTCAGTGACATCAGTGAGGGACTACTGGTAAATCCAGGTAAATCCTTGAGTTGCTAGATCATGCTGAGATGCTTGGATAACCCCAGTTACTTGTGCAAAGCTACCATGACTACATTCTAACATCCAGTGTTGGAGGCAGCTTGCAGATGCAATCAAATATGTTCAAAGGCAACAAATGTCTATGTAGATGCACACAGATATAACATGACTATAGGTTAATTTAAGGCTTTGGGGAACATTTTATGGTTTTACAACTATGTTTTTCTACGTACTTTTAAATCTTATTACTTGAAGAAGCAGCCATGTAGCGAATGAGAAAAATTGAGTCAGAAACTGATCCCACAAAGGCTTGCTGCATGAATAGTTTTAGTTTCCTCAGTTGTCCCACTGCTGGCTTTGTGCAAATTTGTGCTGTAATGGGAAATGATCTAATACTTTTAATGTTGTTTTTGCTCATGTTAAAGTGCATTCAATGTAACCACTAGTTGAACAAAATACTTTAGTTTGGCATGTGCAGTACTCCAATATACCACATCAATAATCAATGTATTAAAAATTTGACATAGTTATCTCATTGGAACATATTTTAATATGAACATAAAAGACCTTATTTCTAATTAATAATTGTCACTCCAGCAAACTTTAAAGCTATTGACTTAAACCAAGCATCTCTGGTTCTCTTTGCGTACATCTGTGACTTACAAACTTTAACGGTCTTTTTCTTATTTCTTACTAAATTTTAGCTGAAATTTAAAAATGTCTAGCATTGCTCTAATATGTTTAGAAAACAATCTCAATAAAATATAGACTGTTTTTTTCCTTCAGAAGCAGAAGTGAAAACGGTCTTCATAATAGACCTTTAATATAGCAATCTTGAGCCTGAATTTAACGAGCAATGTTCATTGCAATTTGGCATTTTGTTACTTATGTTATCTTTTTTTAAAAAAAAATGTGATTTTATTCATCACACAATTCATATTTTAAGTGTAAAAACTTCTCAGCTTCTCCCTTTAGAACTGCTGTATTTTTTCACAGATTTTTCCATGTTCTACTTTGTTAAACCATTGTAAGACGAATGCTCAGATTTAAAAGCTGACTTTATTCTCATGGATTTCACCTGTTACAAATTTATCTGCATTTAACAAAGCAGTTAAACATGGTCTCAGACCATTCTTACTCAACTAAATACGCATGGCAGTGTCTCTCTTTGCTTTTATTTTAAATCTAAACCAGCACTTTACACTAACAAACCCATGAGAAAAACAGTTTTGGGGTAGTTTCTCAGTTATTTTTATTCTGTCCTTTGTTTTTTAGTGATCTAGATGTGGCTCTCATAGGTTTCTCCCTCTTTTGATTTATTTTATTTTATTTGTGTCTTTCTGCCTATACTATTTCCTGCTTCTCTGTTTCTGAATCTTTATGCATAATTTTCAGGAAAGAATGGTTTTCCAGCAATTTTTATCTGTAGTTAAAAAGTGATTCATATTTTTCACTCAGTTCAGTGGCAACTCATAACGATTTCTGAATCTCTTTGCACCCAATAAATTTCACAGTGAATATAATGTGGATTTAGATCCATGCTATTAAGTAGCATTCTTCTAAAGTGGAAACCTTCAAATCAGAGTTAGTGCCATAGTTTCAATACTACAAAGAACAGTTGTTACAAACTCAGGTCATTGTCCTAAGGGTTCATGGTAGTTTAAAGTAATAGGTTTTGCTTAATTATAATGATCCTTCCATGAACAGAATCTCATTTGTGTTAGTAGTCAAACGTTGATTTTAATTTGGAAAGTTCATTGCAAATAAGTTGTGTTCTCTTGATTTGGGTAATTATACTCACTTAGTACACTAATGACAAGGACTGCTCAGCCTTTTTAAAAACCTTCTAGCTCTCTGTAGAACAGTTATTGAAAGGAGTGGAGAGTATGCAATTCTCTTTGATCACTTTAATGAACCTCAGTGTTTTATTATCTATTCACTTATATGCAAAGTGTAGTGCAACTGTGTATTAGCTACTAATTAGAGTTTTATTCAAGAAAAAATAACATAAAAGCAACCTATGTCATAATTAAGATTTTGAACAATATTGTTTCTAATGATTATCAAAGAGCAAGACAAATCCTTTTCTGATTACTTTAAAATGCATATGCCTCCTTGCAGAGATTTTGCTCTTGGGTTTTTTTTTGTTTGGTTAGGTTTGTTGTGGGGGTTTTGTTTTGGGAGGTTTTGTTTTTGTTGTGTTGGGGGTTTTTTGTTTGGTTGGTTTTTGGTTTTTTGCATAAGGACTCAAGTTTTGTCAAAAAGTTAGAAGCACAGTTAGAAAAGCAAAGTTAGAAAAAAGTTAGAGCACAGCCATAATCACAACCTCTGCCAGCCCACGGGCAGCAACAGAAAGGGGAAAACACTATGAGGACAACATGAAATTTTTATGTCCTTTTTGGTCTCAGTTGCAAAATTTACATTTACATTTCCTTCAGTGAACATAACAGCATTCTAATAAACCTCTCAGGCAATGAATGGCCAGTGGCTACAAGTAAGGACCACAGCTATTGAACCATGTTATACTTATATGGATCATATTTAGACAATCCTTTACCACTTTTATTCTGTATTTTCATGGGACATGACATTGTAATATGCATGAGATAAAATGCTCTCATTGTAATTCTGTTGCCAGTGCAGGTTCTTTATTTCCAGCAATGATTCAAGAGAGAGTGCAGTGAAGGAGATGGTACTGTATTAGCTAAACTGTTCGTGGTGCAGTTCTGTATGTGAAAAATAGTAAAATAATATAACAAATATGTCTCTGACATGACCAAATATTCAGGGGTGGGAGGAAAGCAATCTTCAATCCAAATAAAAAAGAGCCAGATGCATAGTTGAAAAATACATATACATAAACAAGACAAAATTATGTGAAATAGCTTCTTATCCAGGGAAATATTGTGCATAAGTACCACCCCTCCACGAGTTCCACCATTTGGAAACTGTAAGAAATAAGAAGAAAATCCATAGGAATTGACTTCATAAATTAGAAAAAAGCATGGAGGGAACCTAAATGCCACCCAGGCTTCAGTGAGAATAAAAGCACGGAAAAGAGGACAGAATTTTTAGGTGACTACTTTATGGCTTATACTGGACTTAAATTGTAAAAAAATATCTACTTCTACATATTTTGAAACAAAATCTAAAGTTTCCCTTTTAAGAGAACTGTTCCCATTCCTTTAAGAAATTCCTACCAGAATGGGATTTTTTCATACATTTTAGAAATCAGCAGTGTATAGTAACTATTCTTTGGTTACTTAGAAGAAGCTGATTGACAATCGGAGGGAAAAATTGAGAATGATACTTAAGTGATCTCAGCAACAAGAGAGAGATGAGAAATTAGGATTAATTTTCCACTTTATATAGCTCTATCTTTTCATCACTGCATCCAGATCCTTGATGCCATTCAGCCCTTGAAAAGAGCCTTTCATTCTAATATGGGCAATAGCATTACGGATGCTATCTGACAAAACCAACATGGTAACCAGATCCTCCAATAAAAGATGCAAAATGAAATAAAATTATTATCTTGAAATACTAAAGCTGCAAGGAGCTAATGCCATTCAGATTAGTATTAGTTTCTGCCCAGATTTCCCTTTAGACTTTTGACTGAAGTGTGCAGTGCAGTGGCTACTTCCCAGCTTCCTGCAGACAACAGTGCAGTGGATGCAGGGATGTGAGAAAGCCAAGCACTGTCAGCTGAGTGGCTGTACCCCACCACCAAGCTATTTTTCAACAACCTAAAATAAAGCATGAGTGTTACAGATATGTGATCCTTTTATGTGTTGTTTATTGATGTATTTCTGTTTCATGCTTATCCACTGATGATTTCAGTACTTTCTTTGGCAAGTGATCTGAATAAGCTGAGGGCACAGATTTTAGTTAGATAGATTACTCTGAGAAGCAATTGTTTTAGTATCTGCACTAACAGTAGTAGGAATATTGTAGTAGTAGAAAAAATGTTCCAACTTAGCTTTGGTCAAGCAAAAACCTCCAATAAAGTTCTATTAAAATTCTATGTGACTTTAACAAGCACAGGGCTTTTTTTTTTCATTTTCACATATGCAGCATCTTTGCTTAAATGAAGACATCACTTCATTAATTGATGTCATGTCAGCAATTGTACCTGAAGGCTTTTGAAAGAGCGCATTAGATAGGTGTTGGAAGTGACACTTTACTCTCATTAGCCCTGTGAGACTGCTGAATCGCAGAACAGATCGTCTGCTGGTCAAGCTCCTGCCCCATAACCTTGAATTAGGGCACAATGATCATACATACATAGATTTTTATGTTGCCTCCTTTGGTCCCTCTATTAGCAGTCCTATATGAAACCAGAAATGTTACAGAGAAATCTGATGTCTCCTCATTACAACTTTCTGTTCACATATACAGGTCACTGTAATCAAGTTAATATTTTCTTCATCTCCATTACTTATTACCTTGCCTAATGCCACTGGATTCAGCAGAACACTTTCTATTGTCTTGTGTGGATTTTGGATCCCACAAATGGAAGTCAGCATGTTGCCAGGAATGGTAACACTGTCTATTGATACTTTGATAGCCTTCCTAGAACTGCATCTACACAAAACACAATTTTTCTAAGGAAAATTTTTCTTTTGTGAATTGCTTCTAGTCTCATGCATGTTTATCACCCCTTCCTACAAATATTTGTGCAAAGGGGTTCTGTCCACTCAGGGGCTGAGCAGTATCTAGTTCATAGCCCTCCCAAAGCTGACACATAAATGTCAAAGGGAAGATGAGAAGCTAGAAAAGGCAGGAGACGGCAGCAGCTGGAGGAGGGAATGAGTTATGTGCCAGAATCTAAGTTAGCTGCACA
Source organism: Scytalopus superciliaris (assembly GCA_013400415.1). Classification (NCBI taxonomy): domain Eukaryota; kingdom Metazoa; phylum Chordata; class Aves; order Passeriformes; family Rhinocryptidae; genus Scytalopus; species Scytalopus superciliaris. Next base: position 151,233 of record VXBX01000994.1, read on the forward strand.
CTCTGGGCACAGCAGCAGTCGTGCAGGATCTGAGTGCTTCATCTTCTCTGGCGTTTCCAGCTCTCACTTGCTAGCTGCTATCCTAAATTTCCCCAAGATTCACTGTAAAATACTCAACTGTATTCTGAGGAACCCATAACCAGAGTGCACACTCAGTTTAGTGCAATCAGCTCTCCGGAGCCACCCCTGCTCTTAGTGCATTGTTGACAAACAAAGTTGTTACTTTATCAGGTCTAGTATGCCAACATGGCATAATTCTGCCTAACCTTCAGAAATTAGAAAAGGTAGCAATTATACCCTTAAAAAGACACTTTTGAATTGACTAATTAATCATTCATTGCCCGTGGCACTAGTAAGTCATTAGTTGTGTAGTGGCTCATTATAAGGTGCAATATGTAGAAGGGCTCATTTATGCAACTCCTTGCTGAATGTTGATTAGGTTATTTATAGATAATATGTGCTTGTTATGATCAATTATGACTTACATCTCTGTGAATATGGTTTTTAGTTGAAATGTAGCAAAGTAAAAAGCTTATTTAAAGCATCTGTAAAGTTAAATATTGTAAAAGAAGCTGTTAATACAGTACCTCTCACAATACTATATCCTCCAGAGAAAGGGATCTTTCGTCTTCCTGCACTGAAATCTGTTCCCATTTGGTCTTTAGTTTTGTTTTTCAATTGCCGTTCTGTCTACTTGAGTTATTCATGCTTCCTGAAGGAACTCTGTAATGTAAAAACTAAAGTAAAATACATGTTGTAAACAGACTTTAATGCATGAATGCATTTAAGTAGCATTATTCTAGTTTTATATGCTAATGCTGTAAGGTCTTCAAAAATATGGTATGAAGTCAAAGTTATTGGATATATTAACCTGTGCTTTGAAAATGCTGTCTGAATTTAAAAGATATAATTACCCCAAAGAAAGAGAAGGAGATAGAAAAAAAGATATGGTAGCAGAAATATTATGTGTCAGTGTTTGCCAATTAGAGCCACTGAAGTAATTTTTTTAATTGTTTCCTTTTTATTTTGGCCTCGGGAACATAATTCACAGCTAAAAAATTTCAAACAAGCATTTCTCTCTAAAATGAACATAAATAAAATGTAAAAAACACATCCATTCTTCTCTAACTTAAAAAGCCTGCGGTAGATTTTATCGCAATACATATACACAAAAATCCCCTATCCCTAATGGATTAGATCATCTCTGAGGAGAGTATTTTGCACCTCTTGATTAGCTGCTATGGCTTCAGCCAAAATGCCAGTCCTCTTAGCTAGTTGCAGTGGAAAACCCTGTTTGATATATCCCAGCCTCTTGTGGTTGACTAACTTATACACTCAGGCTGCCACATAGAGGATAGAAAGGCTGAAAGGAGGGGGAAGAGATGGCATTCTGAGGGGATTCCATTCTCATTCTGGAAGAAAAAAATAAAGAGGAAGCAAGGGGAACTCCACCCAATTGTTCTTGCAGAAAGAAGCTTTGCAAATTGGGAAAGTAGCCAGATGCCAGGCATGAGTAAAAGATAGTGGTACAGAAGTGGTATGGAACAACTCTGAGCAGGGATACAGATCATGGAGAAACCAAGGATAATGTTTAATAAATCTGGGAATACTGCTTTTCATTTAGTCTTCACTGTGCTTAGGTCAGAGCTGTGCTATCTTGAGAGATTTGAGCTTCATTAGATCTGTTTGGAACTTGCTAATATGAGTCTGTCCTATAAAGGAGAGGAATAGTTTATGGATTCCCTCTTGAAGAGGGTAGCAGATAATGGATATCTGAGAAAAGAATTCCCAGATACAGTGTTAGCTTTGGATGTTTGCTGTCTTAGGAGAGGTTTACCGGGATGATATATAACTATCTTAAAATTCTTAAATGCAGATGACAGCCACTGAGGGTTATTTGTCCCTTTTCAACCAAAGTGAGGGATAGCATCTCCAGAAGTAAGGAACAGGATGAGGTTTTTCTCCAGAAGTGCAATGTCCCGTCATGAATATCCTAGCGAAATCACTCTTGAAGGGTGAAAATTACCTTAGCAAGGTACACTGAGTCCCCCAAACAGTTCTAAAAGGCCAGGTAAGTGAACCAGACAAGTACTGTAGATGTGTAAATCCTACTCTGGTAGACACATTCTCTCTCCTCAAAATAGTGAGGGAACAAACTGCCATTTTGGAACATCAGCATTACTTTACAGGCAGTTCCTATATACCCTGTGACTCTGTTAATACACATTCAAGACAGCTGTTGACATCTTCCTTTGATGGTCACATAGGTTAAAAGGCCTCATTTTCTGTGAGCAATATCCTACCCTTTGTTTAGAGGCATCAAAGCCCTCCATGCTGTAGAGGAATTGGCTGGAAATGCTATCAAGGTCTTGCTGCAGCTGGAGTCCAGCAAAGTATTAAAGACATGCTTAAACCTACTCAATACAATACAGTGCCTTAAGCATGAAAGAAACATTTAGCAGGAAAGTAATCCAGTGAATTTAATCATGCCAATGAATTGCAAGCTTATGATACACAGATGTTAAAATGACTGCTGTATCAGAACCTGAGATTGTTTCTGGGTTATCCCAAAGAAGGGAAGACACAGTTTTGTTGTGATAATTATGCAGTAGTCAGCCTCAAACTCTCGCTTGTAGAAATGCCCCTGTGAGCATTTTTGTATGAGTTAATAAAAGAATGAAAATGTCAATGGTCCGTATATAAAATAACTAAATTGAAAGCACTATTTAAATAAAAAATCAAAGGAAAAATATTTCCTACTTCAGTTAAATTAAACTCAATTGGAACCTATTTTGTCTCTTTCATAACTATTTAAAATGGTGATTGTGCAATACTTACATGATCAAAGTTAATGTAATATTTATGCAATCAAAGTTAATGTTAAGACATATAATGATTTCGCAAGATGAGCTGTGAATATAAATGACAAATTAGCATAATTATTAAAGATCATAATATTTGCATGAAGAAAAAATGTTTTTTTCAATAGTAATAGTTTGTGTCATTATCTCTAAGAGTATTCTATGTAGTATTTATTTTACGAGAAAGCTTACATATGTCAGCTTATGATTTGACTTTTTTGACTGATTTTTTGAAATAGCAGCAGTAAAAAAGAGGTGAGTTTATTTTTAATAGAATAATATTTAATTACACAGACAATGTTTTCTTAAGTGGTTCCCACTCAAATCTGAACAGGAACACAACGGGCGTCTTAATTGTCCTCTTGCCTTTTAAGTTTATGTTCTATTGATGCATTTTATGAAGTTGCCTTCTCTGAGTGAAAAAATGGAGACAGAAAGCCTGAGGGAGCTGTATGCAACTTCCCCAGAGCCACAGTCCATGATGGGTCTTCCTCTCCCTGTGCTCTGGGTAGACTCTTGCTCAGCTCCCAAGAAAGCAGCTCTCAGGGAGGGCTGTGCTCCTCCCATCAGGGCCAAGCATGAAGGTCCCCTGTCACTTAGAAAACAGAGAAGAGATGTCATTGTGCCCAGCTTGTCATGCCTGCAGAAAAGGGGAGGCATTTTTCTCATGTCATTCTCTCCTCTTGCACTCACATGCCAAGGAAACATAATGAGGCTTTGTTTGGTTTTGGAATACAAGTTGTAGAGAAGCCACGAAGGTGAAATATCACGGAATGCTAAACTTCGCAAAGGTTTTGTATGCCAAACCTGTATGCGAGATTTAGAAGAGCAGAAAAATAAGGGTTTGTTTTCCTTTGTTAGAAGCTCAGACTGTTGATCCAGTCTCAGATAGTGACTATAGAACACTTTAAACTTTCATCATTATTTCTATTAATTATACTCTAGCCTATTCTAATTGCCTTTTGGATTTGTCCCAAAAACCTACTTCTTAAACACACGAAATATCCTCCACCTCTACTAGAATTATCTAGATCTGAGGTGTTTCAAAACCTCACCAAATATCAAAGAAAGAGATGTTCGCTGTAGTTGTTGTGGGCTTAACCATTCAGTACAAAGAGGATCTTTGCTCATGATTCCACACCACAGAAATAATTGTTAGCTGTGAATACTTTTAATCAGGACTTGTGTATAACAGAGATGGTCTTGGGACTAGAATAAGTGACATGCCTTGAAAGTAGTGGCCATTGAAATAGGCTTCCGATTCCATATTTGGTTAATGAATTCTTAACAGCTTAGTTTCCATGAAGCTGGACTCATAATGTTGGCATATTTAACACTATTTGATAATGATAAGGGTAAAATGGGTTTCTTAAATTCTGTGGAGTTGGTTGATGTGGTTTATATGTCTACATAACCCCATACAAAGACACAACATAGTGTCTTCTCATCATTTGTACTAATAATACTACCAGCAAACCTTCAGCACATGCATTTGTAATGCTACTTATATATATTAGAGCATTATACTGACACCAACTCTACTGTGCTCAGACCAAAAAAATAAATTAACAAGAGGCTGTTCTATAACTGTATAATTTATGAATACCATAGTTATTTCAGGAGATTATCTTTGTCCTCATGCAAATTATTTATTTTGTGCCTACTTACAGTGTAACCTTTGAAATTCAATTGAATTTATGGAATGCCTTAAAGCCTGACTGTCATGTACCAGCTGTCCCAGTCAGCTGGCTCGTCAGTCAATACAGACTGCAAATCACAACTATATTTGATCTTGATTGGGAGGCTATTTTGGGACTTGTGCCAGTGAACATTGAACAAGTTGTACTGAAGAGATCATACCCTTTGTAACTGGTGAAGACCACAGAAGTGATCTCAGGTACACAATGATTACTTCTGCTAAAAAAACAAAAAACAAACAAACAAAAAAAAAAATTAAATAAATATGGTAGCCAAAACGCTCTTAAGGAAATTCCCATAGACAGTCTGCAACCTGTTCTCTTCTCCAAACATTCTGCCTTGCAGCTTTGCCTTTTCCCTCCCCCTCCCATGTTTTTTCTTCCATCCTCTAAGCAATTACTGACTTTCCCAGCTATTTTGAAGCTCTGGCTGGGCAGCCACTGTCCTAGAGCATGCCTACTGAACACAGCTCTGGCTTTCAGACTTGTCTCCTTCCTTTTTAGCCAAAAATCTCTAGGAAAAAAGTCTTTATTTATTGTTAGGGAAATCATGAATCACAGGCTGCTGCTGTGTTTCACATCACTATAGATTTTGGTATCACATTGGAATCTTTGAGGTTTTGTGGGGTTTTTTTTCTTTTGAATAATTTACTAAGCACACACTAAAATTCATTCATTTGTAGGTCTCTGCCAAGGTCAGTCACCCTAGACTAACCAGTTTTTACTGGAGGAAATTTTGGGGGCAACTTCTTTTCAAATGAGAAGATAAATCATACAGGTGGGATTTTTTCTACACGTACACACACCCTCCCCAGTTAACTGGTTCAATTTATGCCTCAATGGCTAAAACATCCTTCTTCTATAGTCTTGGAAATTATAATTACAGTCACTGTATTATACTGTATTTTGTTGCTGGGCCACTTTATTGACCCCCATAAACAATGCAAAGATGTCTGTGGCTTTAGGACTGTTCAGATGCACAGTTGCCCAGACACATATATCCCCAGCTGGCTCCCTCATGCTTTCAGCAGGCCTTTCCAATATGCGCTTTCATGATTTCATCCATAACCTAAAGGTACATCCCATAAGTACCTGCCAACCTGCCTCACTCTTTCCCTTCAAATCACAAATTCTGCCTTTCCTTTGCTGCAATGCTTACACAACCCCTGACAAAACTGTTGTCACTCACACTGACTAATGCTGCCTCGGTGTGCCTTTGCAGTCTCTGTCTGCCTGCACTTGCCGATGAGCTGTCTTAAATCTAAATTGCCTGCTGCTGTTCTTCTATTTGCACAGTCCCTAGTGCAGTGCACACAGGAACTCTGCCTGTGCTGCTTTGAGGTTTTATACCTACAATAAACAACAATAATAACCTAGTACTTAGATTATCTTGCTAATAAGGGAAACATAACGAGGTATTGTTGGAACAACAACACTGTTTTCTTCTTAAATGCTATGACAGTTTTCTTTTCTGGGCTTGTCTGAAGAAAATCTCATTTTACCTTGAAGCAAACAAATTATTTTTCTTCAGAAGTTTGTCTATAGATAGGATTTACTGCAAAAACTGCTTTACTTAAATAATTACATCTTCAGATTTTAATTCAAAACTTAGTGTAGTGTTTTGAGGGGAATGAAATATAACATAATACATGGTTTTTGATCTCAGTTTCCTCTGGGAGAAAAAGAGGAGGAAGGGGGTAGAGCAGGATTCACTGTGGAGGTGTGCATGTCTTCCTCATTTCAAAAATATCCTGCGCTGAATCTCTGCTCCACATCTCTCTCAGAAAGCTGCTTGTTCATGGCACTTACCCAAGCTGCTTTCCTCATTGCTGAACTTCAAATGCTCTCTCACCTTGGCATGGTTTCAACTATGTCAGTTAAATCAGAAAGAGGGAGAGTCAGGCCAACAACAAAAACACCTTTCCTGGAGAGATATGATGTTGACCCAGAAATAACACTGAGCAGCCAGAACATCATTGCTACATTCAATTCGGTTTTAATAGAGGGAGAATGATCTAGTGGTATCTGTGCACATTCAGTCATTGCTGTGTCTCCTGCTGTCATGGTGTGTGCTTACTAGAAGATTTAAATAACGAAAAGGAAAAATAATGCGCAGTATATTAATTGTTTTGCTTGCTAATCTGAAAAATAGTATAGTGTAGCATTTAATCACTGACAAGCATCATTCTTTTATCATTAATAATCCATATGGAAAGTAGATTGCTTACAGTAGAATTTTTTCTGGCTTATTTTAACTGTGCATTTTAATACATTTGGGTATACTAATAACAATAATGCTTTGCTTTGCAGAAATGCAAATGTTGAAGCACATTAGAGTCAAGGATTTTACAGCAAAGGCTCAGAATACATTCAGAAAGTAAAGGACATGACTTTATATTGAGGATTTACTTAAAATTCTTCAAGCTGGCAACAAATTTCCTTTGCATGGTTTTTTTCCCTTTTTTTTACATTATTATTGTCACAGTTATGCAAGGTGTCAACAGGCTTTTCATCATATCTATTATGAATGAAAAATACACATAAATTACTCCAAATCCTAAATGTAGTAAATATAAAAGAGGTAAGAAAGAGAGAAAATTATTTGGTTAGCAAAGACTCATATTGTTCTTTTGGATCCATATGGTATTGGATAGCATTTTAAAAGCCTAACTTTATTTTCAGTGATATCAACTCAGCTGATCACCCTACCCAAGATGCAAACAAAGAAGAAAAATCATCAAGTCAAAGCTCAGCACAATTTAATTGGTTGTTTTGGTATTTGTATCTCCTAAAAAGCCATCAGCTCAAATTTTTATGCTAATCAAAAAGTGCATTTTCCGTTTGTTAGATTATTAACCTACACTAAACTTACATTACGTCAATGAAAATCTATGGGTTGAGTATCCATGTTATCAGCAGTTAATGTAGAAAAAGATGACACCATTAAGTTCATATAGAAGTCTGAGCGCAAATCATTTATGTAAATAGATAATGGAATATTCTTGTTCTTCTCAGTCAACAGCCAGAAGTGGCAAATGCCAAGTCCTTTCAAAAGATATCTGTTGTTTCTCTATTATTCACAAACTGTGTGACACAGTTAAGATAGAGTTGACAATGTTTGTGTGTTTGTATCATGAACACATAGTTTTCATTTTCATGCACACAGCAAGAAAAGACGTTTCTTTAATTTTCTCTTGAAGTTCCGCCTTTGATAGGATGGTGTAACACATTATCTAATTGCAGTGTGCATAAATTGATAAACATGTTGCTTTGGGATTTTCATACCACCAGTTAAAATGAAATGTATGGTTGTTCTGTATGTTCATGCAGTTTAATTTGAACCTGAACAGTAAGAATATATTTAATAGTCTGCTTCAATCATTCCGTGTCGTTATGTATTACTAAAGATCTCAGAATTTGTCAAATACATTCATTAAACATGACACTTCCAAGGACGAAGTAGGGTTTTTCTTGTATTCGATCTCCATTGGGAGCAGCATATTTCATGGCAAATTTTTCTTGATGAAGTGATAGCAGTGTTGAGCTATTTTAAAATATATTTCCCATTTTTCTACAGTTCTTATAATGATTGGAGACTAATACAAATGTCACTCCCCATAAAACTGAACTTTTAATGAGAGGAAATTAACTGATTCAGTATTGTTAGTAATATAATTTTAAGAGTCTTTAAGATGCTAATTCAAAAAGTCTTCCATTAAGAGTGTATTTAACATACATAGCTCTAATTTTCCTACATGAGATTTCTAAATTGTCTAAGTATGCTCTCTCGAACATTTAGTTTGGAAAAAAAAAAGACAAAAAAGGACATATTTGTATAGGCTACATTTACAGTATTTCGCTTTGCCTCTGTCAAAGTACATATATATCATACATAGTGTATAATGAAAGTGAATATGAATATACTTTTTTATAAGCTATGCGTATGTTGTGCCAGGTCCCATTCATGAGCTGCAAAATATTGTCACTTCTCAGTTTTTCCTTTAATACTAAAGTATTCACAGTAGGCCATTATTAGTGGAGAAAATACACCAACATAGTCAAAGCTTGTTGCATAATCATTAAGAAGTTTCTCATTTCAGAAATCACACCAAGAGGAGAGGGAGTACCTACTCAGGTGGCTTCATGATGTTCTGTATTGGTTCTGTGTAACAACAGCATTTGGGGTATACAGCCTTCAAAAGATTGATTTTGTGTGGTTGCCTGTCATACTGTGTATTGCTACTTTTGGTGTCAGACCTTATCTGAAAGAAGGAAGATAAATGAGACAAATAAGCATGAATGATCGTAGAAGAAAATTCCACAGGAATACTTCCAGCAGATGACATATTGTCCTCAGAACCTGTGTTTAACTACCAGGCAAGGTTTGTGCACAAACTGCATCTCTTTGCGTTCCAAAAATCTCAACACTTTCTGGTGAGCATACTGATTGTCCCTGGTAATCAATACACCATTGAGAAGTGAAAGCCGAGCAAGGGCACATGACTAATAGTACCAATTCATAGCTGTTGTGGAGCGTGAATCCTTCTATAATAGCTGGCAATTTGGATATCTGGAGACTAAGAATGATGTTTAACAAAACACACTAACTTTTTATAGCTTTTCCTGTAGTAGAAGCATCTCATAATTGTACAGGAAGAAAAAAAATAAAAGCCTAATTATTAATAACTAATGATAAGAACTAATCAAGTAATATATTAATTAATTTCCTTCCATTTCCCATGGTAATATCTCCAGCTCATTTATATTTGATTTACATGAAGTATAAATGAACCTTAAGGGCTGTATTAATTAAATAATACAAGGAACTTAAAAAATCAGAAACAACAAAACCACATTATGATTACCAGTAAGAAGTTACTTTTCAATCTGTTTCTAATTCATATCATAATATTAAGTTTCTGTACATTTGGGTTTAGGACACCAAAATGACAGTTACACACAAAAAGTCAAAAATTGGATCCTCTAATCCTTAGTCTCCTGTGATCTCATTTCTGAAGTATTTTGAGTCCCACCAAGGAAGTTGTGCAGAACCTTCATTTCTGTGCTTGATAGGTCTTTCAATTCCTAATCCCCAATGACATTTATACACTGGAAAATCCCTTTGGCTCTTCTACCAGCATGGTGCCATCAGGATGATGGCCATGCTGTCTTCCTCTCCCAAGCCCTTTTCATACATAGAGTATTTGCATAATTTGTGGGACATCTTGTCTCAAATCTTTGCTTAGCTCAGTCAGGGAGAAGACCCCCAAAAACTGCTCCACATTAGTCTCTACCCACTGGACTAAAAGGCAATAGAAGCTGGCACACTTTCAGTTTTATTTCAAAATATAACATTTTATAATTAAATAGATTTTTTCAGTGTTTTGGGCGTCATCTAGCCCAGCAACACTTGTAAGTGAGATGTCGCCTAGTCTGTATTTCCACTGGGGCTGATACCAAATAATTTGACACCAAAACCATAGAAACAAGCCATGTGTAGGGCCAGCCACAGAAATGTGACTCCTTGCGAGTTTTGTTAGTACATATTTAAGTGCCAGAGCTGGAGAAGTGTTTTTAAGGTACGTTCTTCGCACTTGGTTGTCAAAATGACATTTGGGATCTAAGCTGCTGTGAAAATCCTAACCTTATAGCTCTAACCTTAAACGGAATCCATTTTTTCCATGTCACTGTAAGATGATTCTTTAGGGTTACAAAGACCTGATAAAGGAAGCAACTGAAGTGTCAATATACAAAAGCCTTGTTTGTTATCTTTAAACTGTTAAAATCTCCCTGTGACTAAAGGAATTGTCAACCTCAATTAGCACTGCTTTTTTTCTCTTTTAAACCACCATGCCTGCTCCCTCTGGATTTGGGTGTTTGGAATAGAGATATACATAGGAAACTGCTCTGTTTAACAAATGCCTTTGTAGTGTTTTGTGCAATTCATTTCTCACTGGAATAAGACAAGAATCTTGGCAGTTGCCATCTCAGAAATACAGCAGTTACATAATATTTCTTGCTCTTGAAGAAGAAGCATCCACAACCAAAGTTCTTGAGGCATTCCTGGAATCAAGGTTTCTGAAAGTTATTTGTGCTACAGTTTTCATCATCTTGTTAGGTGAATTAAAATGCTACTGAAAATAAAAAGTGTATCTATGGTCCCACCTGAATTCAACTGCTATGAAATACTGTTATGAAATACGAAATCTACTAGAATATTGACATATTTTAAAGGGAAAAAATCTAATTAGGATTATAGGGGGGTTTTCTGTCAATCCTATAGTGGAAATATGTTAGCACTAAGAGAAAGTGGTTTCCTAATATTTTTAAAGATTGTGTGAGGATGTTTACACCTGAGAAAAAAATTTGCTGAGTTAATTATTGTTTTGATTGGAAGTATGTAGCCACTTATACCATAAGCATATGGTGCCATATATCTAAAAGAAGTGTTATGTAAACATCATCTCGTAGGATTGTGTTTGTGTCTATAATATTAAAAACTGCAGATCTGTAACCATTCTGTGCCCCTAAAATTTAAAGGCATGGCACAGCTTGCATTCACACAACTTAATTTTTCTTCCTGTGTAGAGTGGTGGGAAGAGTATGTGGTACATGCCATTCCCTGTACTGTGGGCTGGCACTGTCTGGAATTCCTTGCCCTGGCACAGCCCAGAACTTAGCCAAGAAGCATGCTAACATTTGGACCGTACATATGGTCTGGGCAGCTTCACCTGGGCCACCTCATGACCCTCTTTTATTCACCAGTATAGATGTCACTCTAAGGCAAATTTTGTCCTCAAGCTGTGCAACAGTAATCCCCTTTTCATTTTTTGAAAGCTTGTCCCATATTTTTCTAGTAAAAATAACAAAACAAAACAAAATAAAATAAAATAAAAAGAGGATTTGTGTACATTGATCCACATTTTAGGTCTTTTTCCAAATACTCCTCCTCATATTGGATCTTCTGAGTATTATGAATATAATAACTCAACCATCAAACATGCTTCATATAGCTAGCTGAGTCCAGTTTTGAATTAAGGCAAATTCTAATGATTTTTCTACAGCATAGTAATACGCAGACAGCCTTGAGCAGCAACAGCTACATGTTTGCGCAATTCCCCTCCAAGTTATTTATGGCAGAAATGTCACGAGAGGGCTAGAAGCTGCCAAAGTCATGACTTTTTCATTCATGTCCTACACAGTCACTTTTGAGTGTGTCTTTTAAAACTGATAGAATACCTGGAGAGGGTAATTGTTCAGGCATTTTTAGAATATATGCAAAGGATGGAAGAGGTCTCTGACAACTGGGCCATCTGGTCAAAGGTGAAAGATGTGCTCATTCCAGTAATGTGAGAGTTTAAATTAAGTGTATTAATTAAGACCCCTGATTAGGAGGCTGGGCTATCACATACAGACCATACAGAGAAAGAGTTGTCACTAAGAGCAGTATGTAACTATACAGGAATTCAGTCAGGATTAGGTTTTGTGTACATTAAAGTGATGTGCATACCCTGGTGTGTCATAATTTGTGAACTGCCTTTCTTGTGGCACAAAGCAACATTTCACATGTCTTGGAGATTCCTAATCTATTAGAATTAAGTGGCCTCTTGGGTCCCTTAAGATCAGAGGCAGGTTGGTCTTTTACTTAAACGCTTAAAGAATTTCACTCCCTGTAAAGATCATAAATTTTCTAGTCATTCTGATAATTTGTTTTTTATCCTGAAGAAGATAACTGTTGCTGGGTGTATTAATTGTTTTTTCCTATTTTGAAGAGATATTTGGATGGTGTAAGTGTAAGAAAAAAAATCAGCTATCTTTGTGGTGGGTTCTTACTCATTTCCTACTGATATTCAATGCGCAGATTTTTCTACGTGCACATTTTAAACAACACATGAGGGTATCTCCTGAAAATTGATTTCAGCTTGCACAACTGGCAATCTTCAGTGTGTTGGCTAGTTACATTAGTCATAGGGTACTGTTTATGTTAAGTCATATAGCTCTCTTGGAATCAGGGAATGAAAAACAGGACTGCATAACTATCAACAGATTTGTTGTCATAAATTGTGATTACCTCAGATATTAGGTTTCACTACCAGTAAAGAAGGAATAAAATTCAGAATATAAATATTGCATTAACTTCAGTGATGTAGATGTATTAAATAATTAACATTAATAAGGTAAATATCTTAAATTAGTGTATTAATATCCATTTTACATATGCAGTATGTCTAGAATATTACAGTTCTAAAACATTACTGTTATTGGCACTGCTTATCATTCTGCATATTTTATTATAAATATTTCATCTTTATATTTTGTCATTTCTTGTAATTTAATTTTGTACATATGGTCATGCTTACTGAAAATCTCCCTTTCATTTGCTCAAAAAATACCCCACTCATTTATACCCCCAAAAAAAGTGCTCAGGGTGTGTTCTTAACTAAGAGATAATGTCAGTGGAAACAGAAGTTGTCTTAGGTTACTGGTTTCCAACTGCCACATTAATGCTGAGGCAGAGCCAAGACATTTATTCGCAAAGTTGAAAGCATTGATCTTATGACAGCGCTCTATTATGATGACTTCATTCCTGTTATGTCAAGAAACTGATGAAGAGGTAACCATTTTATCAGATGAATTGCACTACAGCAGAGTGACAGATGTTCAGTCTAATAGTATTCATTTTCTTTATCCTAAATTGACCTTATTTATCCAATCAGGTGCTAGATTAAATTTTCAAGTAAGTCACACTATCTGCAAATGGGACTCTTAATCATAATGGTAACTGAAAGAAAAATGATTGTGGAATAAGAGATGACAATATTGGTCATCGCTTTCTTATTATAAAGACATCTGGCTTTATCACTGCAATGTAAAATGAGTGGTTTAAGGTTTAGGATTTGTTTTATGTGTAATACATAATTTACATGTCAAACTTCCACAACTGCACTGAATGTATCAATTTTCTGTGCATCAATGGAACAGTCAAAAATATCAATACAGTGATTAGAGAAACAGATTATTTTCGATGAGTGGTTGGCTTAAACCATTAACTTGCATAACGTAACATTATGAAATTATACAGTCAACAAATAGTTCAGTGTTGCAATGTGTTCTAGAGTTTACCAATATGATACTACAATCTAGAAGCTGAGGTTATTCAGAAAGGCAAAAATACACATATACTAATTCACTTTTTTTTCTTCGTTATTATTCCTCTCGTTTCTGTGGAAGGAACATTATTTTTTCATGAAGATAGGAGGTTTTATCCAAGTCCATTTTTTTAGCTTTACAATTGTACTTAGATTTAACCTTGAATGTTTTCTCCATAACCATGACACCTTGGTGCCCTAAAAGTAGGGGCTGCTTGCTTACAGTCCCACTGCGGCCAAAGGACAAAGACTGTCTCCACAAGTCCAAATAAGGAGAAAGCTAGTAAAAGTGTGCTTTATCTTGCTCAGGAGAAGTCTATTTCTACCTATAGACTACTGAGAAAACCTACAGTGTCTCTTTTCTTAAAAGAAGCACCTAAAATAGAACTACTTAAGCCTTGTTTTTCACATATTTAATTTTAAATTTTTTTTCTTCATATGGCCACTTCACTGTAGGAACTTCAGCTCCTACAATGAAATTAGGAATTGGCAGCACTCCCAGTAGCCCATTCCAGGTTTGAACTTCAGAGGTGATGCTGTTCAGAAAACTTTGTAAAGTACAGTTGTTGCAATATTTTTGTCCTTTTAATCCCTGAGGTTGAAGAGTTAATCTAATACACTGAAATTTTAAAATCACATTACGTTGTCAGAAGCACATTTCTATTTCCTCAAGGCATTCTTACCAAGATGTTAAATTCACTGTGAAGTTTAACATTTAGCCACTTGTTCTACATGACAAATGGAGATGGAAGTGGTCATCAGGTCCTCAGAAACAGCATATTTGGAAAAGTACATTTTGAGTTCCTTTATTAAGCAGACTGGGGAAAGCAATCAATCTGCTTGGGTCAGTTGAAGCTATGGATTTTATGAAGCAGCAAGTCTGTTTTCCTTTACTTGTATAAAGATGCCTTAAATCGATATTTATCTTTAAGGACACTTTTAGTTGCAATTTCTCTAATGCAGGTTTCACTTTGAAAAATGTGATGGTTTTGGCTTCTAATAAAGAAAGTAAAAGAATGATTTAAAGGGGCAGGGTGGGGGGAGGCCAGGGGGAAAGTCAGCAAACATAAAGCATGCAAAGTAAAAATAAAAAGCAGGAGAAAGATCTCCAGAAAAAGTTTAGATAAGGGTTTTTAAACACCTTGCTTTTTTTATTAAGAAAAAATTAATATGAGTTTAAGTAACTTCACAATGCAGGAAAAAGAATCCAAAACAGCACTTATACAAGTAACATTAAAACAATAGAACAAATTTAAGCTTTCTGTGCTACTGCTATGTTTTTTTAGTATCATTTTAACATAGTTGAAAGTGAACAGTATGAAACCCTGCTTCCCTTAGACCTCAAGCAGAGTTTAGTTACTCCAGTTCTATAAAGCCTGAATTTAAAGACTCATGACAAGACAAAGATGTTGGAAACAAAAGTTTTTGGCAACTCAAATATCAAGAAAAAAGCTGCAAGCTGTCATTCCTTAAAAATTTAGGAATTCCTGCATCTAAAGAATGAGGTGTGCCCTCCATATTCTCCCAGCAGCAAGAACTGAGGCAGCTGTCTGGAAGCACCAGACCATCCGAAAGGCCTTTTGTTGCTGAAGTCTCCTGCTATTTTCCCTCTGTTGACTCATCCTCCCTCTGTGGACAGCTGTGGGACACCTGTGGCCTGCTGTCTTTAACTCTACTTCGTCGCCCTGCTGGTGCTATAAGGTGGACTTCACTTAACACCTTTGTCTCTGCACATCACAAGTGCAGTATAGGAACTACAGTAGCTGTAGCATCACAGTTACTGAACTTGGGGGTTCTTTAAAGTCACTGAAGGGAAACGGGAACTTGCAGGTTTGCTCACAGAGCATTCTCCACTTTTTATTGTTTTCAGATTCATTCAGTATTATTTCAGTAAGGTAAAGATTACACAAGCCTACTCATACAATCCTAACTAAAAAAATATATTGACCACAGTCTATATTTCTCAAGATTAAAACGGCTCATTTGAATATCTTTTGTTTCTATTTGACATAGTAATCTGGAATTTAGCAGTGATTTGATCGCAAGAAAATTTTGCAGTTCCTACCAGAAAAATAGTTTTTAAAAAAGTTTGGTTTGGTTTGGTTTGGTTTGGCTTTTTTGTTTAAAAAGACAGCTAAATAAAACTATTTTATGTATTGAAACTGCTGCGAAAATCAGGACTGCACTATGTAATTCAGATCTAAAGAAAAAAAACACAGAGTAAAGGGGGAAATTAAGGTGAAAAAAACTACTATGCATTAGGTTTAAATTAATTTTTCATAGCACATGATTAGACTTGAATATCTGATCTTCTTCTGTTAGGAAAATGAGGATGTGATTGATGGAAGGCGAACATTTTAATATACACCCCCCAGATCTTGGCTAGATACTTTTCTGGGTTCTCAGAATTATCTTCTGCCCCAAAGCATGTTCATAAATGATTCAGTGTTGATATAAAAATGGCTGATTTCCACAGAGGCCCTAGCTGGCTTCTGAGGCACTGGAATGATGCTGTAGAATGTTTTATTATATAAAACTTGTAACAGATTAATCAATCTGAAGAATTTAGGTCTTCATTCTAAAAGGAACACTGAAATGGTTGCTCACCTTGGACAGACAGTGGAAATGATTACTTACTCACAGGTTTCGTAGTATTTATGTTTATCACAAAGCTTCATCAACTTATCAGTTAAACTTCAAGGAGTTAATAGGAAATAATTTGTTGAAAAACACAGCTACAGCATAATATCTGGACACACTTGGAGAACCATGGTATAAAGAAAAATCATAAAATCTTGAAAGAAATATTTCTTCTTATTGTGAATGTACCAGTGTTTTAAATAGTTTTGAGTCTTTTAATGGGAAATGAGTCCTGGAACTCTATTGTCTATTCCTTTTACAGAGTTTTTTTTTAACTCCTTACATGTTAGTATCAATAGCTTTCTCCCTGGATAGTTTGGATGAAGATCTAGTGAACACTGTCTACTAGGACTGACGTCATCCCCTTACTTCTCTCCAGCAGTGCCTTTTCTTTATATTTCAGTTGGTCGTCTTTCCTTGTGGCTCCGAGATTGCAGGGAGCAGTTTTAAATTGGTAGCATGCTGTTAACTGAAGAGTATAGCAAATTATTGCAAATTACATGGTTTTGTACAACGTACACTACAAAACTCTTAGCAAACTATCTACGGAGTTCCAGGAAAATATTCTGAATTCCACAGTTCTACCATAACAGGCACTATTGAGATCAAGGGGAATTGTACCCTAGGATCAGGAAGAAACTGCAGACTAAACTCTATTTTCTTACACAGTCAATACAATATCACTGATGTCAAAGTGATTTTCAGAGGGAGTTTAAAAAAAAGTTAACTTGCTAATAAGTTCATAAAGACTAAGGGGAGGAACTACCAGCTGAGTAGGAAAGAAGGATCTTATTGGAAGAAAAGGAAGCACGGTGGAAAAAAATAGCAAAGGAAAAGAGTAAAAAAACCCCAAGTACTAATATAGGTACTAGAGAAGAATAGGGAAAGGTAAGAGATGGGAAGTAACAGAAAACAAAAAGAAAGTGAATAACAAAACCTGACTGGGAAAATGAATCCTATCAACAAGGACCTTTTTTATTTCCCTAGAGTTATTGTATCTGCATACACCTGTATCTTGAATCATACATAGCATTACTCTCTCTGCTTTTTAGTTATAAATTGAGTAATATCTCTTATAGGGTCATAGCTAGTAGTTAGTTTTCTATCTGCAGCACAGCTGAAGCCACTGTCAATATCTAGTATCAGAAAAATTAGATTTCATTCCAAAATGCATTTTCAACTACTTCTCCAGCATTGTAATGAGTTGTCCAATCTGTTGAGAGGCCATCCTCACTGGGAGAGGCCATCCCTGCCTTGGCCATCAAAATTCAGGGGAAGTTTGGCCACTGAGATAGTTCAAATTCTTGGAATGGGATACTACATCAAATAATTTCAGTGCTGTAGAAATATAACCCAGTTTGTACGGTCTTCCTTGTGAACAGAAAAGGCCAGGAGTGAGTAAACCATACTATTTACAATGACTTTGGTAGAACTTCTGCTTGCTATTGTACTCATCGATACTCTGTAGGTGTCATAGCAAAAAAATATTTTTTTTCAAAAGTATTAGACTTTTATTTTACTTTGTCTATTGTTGTATTATTATATTTGCAAGGAGTAGTCCAAGCCTACTGTAAAGAACCTGTGGGCAATATTAAAACCTTTAAAAATTGCCTAAAGAGCTCTTACACACATAAAGATGCAGTCATTGTTTAAAAAAAAAAAAAAATCCTATTTCAAACTTTTTTTCTCTGATATCTGACACAACTTCTTTTAGATCTTACTAGGGAGCGGAATTATTGTCTTTCCATAGAACTTTTTAAATACACTTTCTGTGTCATATATATTAGAAATCTTTAAAATCAATCCAGTCATCACCTATCTATGAGGCTGCAGGTATCTGAGGGATCAATTGACTATGTCTCAGCTGCTAACCTCAACTCTTGCCACAGCCAAATTGAGAAACAGGTATCTTTCAAGCATTATACTTCTCATCCTAAAGAGATGATGTATCTCCTCTAAAACAGATGAGACGAATTGTATCTGAAGACTGTCTTTTTCTTTTCCTTGACTATAAAAAGAACCTAGCGTAGCTGGTTCTGATGCAGACATCTACACTGTGCAATGAATTTCATCATAGCAACTATCTGCAATTGGCTTATTAGTAATATTGTTGTTTACTATTGTTGTTATTGTTTTTATCACACTAGCCCCAGTAGGAACTAAGCTGGAGCCCCACTGTGCTGCTATATAAAGAAACAGTAGCAGAAACTCACTAACTCACAGAATAGATGAGACAGAAAAGTAGAAGTTCTCATTTCACTGGTAGGTGACTGGAACACAGAGAAACTCAACTCCTCTCAGTTAAGTTTCCTTTATGTAGCTGCACAGCATTTAGTGCTATGTGGCTCCCTGACTGTTGTTGTTGGGTTTTAGGGCACTGCTGATCAAAGCAATGAAATTTAGCAAAGCCCAGAGGGAATCTGCAAAAGACCCAGTGATTGAACCCTTCTTTCCTAAGCCTTATCGAGTGCTTAATCACAAATCTATTGTTTCTATTTTTTTTCTTCCCAAGGTATTTTTTCCTACTACAACTAATGAATTTCTAAGTGATTGACTGATTCCTACAATAACCCATGCATTCATTTTGCAAATGTGTTTGAGGACCAGTGTGTTAAAGTGTCATCTGGGGAAAGAGAAATTGATCCTGATATTTTTCCATGGCAAAAGGGGATTTTGTTACCCCACTTTTCAGATCATCAGTCTTACCAAATGATATAATATTTACATTGCATTTAATTTAAATTGAAAGTACTTCCATTTAAAAATCTATCTGCATTCAAAAGCAAGAACAGTTATTTTAAAATAGAGTATTTTAAAAAGATTATTTGCAAATAATTCAGCATGGTAATAGCTGTTATGAACTGAATAACAGAAAAGAAGGAGTACTTTCAGCTCTGGACTTTTATCCTTCAATTATGTCATAAATAATCTTTAATTGTTCTCTTTAAAATCTGTCTATCTAATTTTCTCATGATTGCATCCTATTTATAAACCACATCCAACCACTAGCAATATTGCCTTTCTTTCAAAATAGTCTAGTTTTACAGACCACACCATTTCCTGATGTAAAGTATTAATAGCATTCTTCAAATTTTCAATTGCAGGTCTGCACAATCCTTTTCAAAGCATCCCAGAAGTAACCAGTTAATTATTTTGAAGTTAATTCTATGTGTAGCAGGTATAAAACATTACCAATTTGCTCTATAAGAGGAATAGTTTTAATTCTTTTATATTCATTAGCATTTCAAAACTAAGAGAATCTTTGATGTCTTCCCTCTCCCTCCTCTTTCCCTGGTTATCTGTTGGTCTGGCATGCTTACTAAAAGGAAGCAGAGAGTTTGATTAAGAATGAATACTGTTGCATTCACCCTTCTGAAAGGCTGACCCTAAATCAAGGGAGAATAAAGGGGACCAAAATTGCAAAAGAAGCAAATGATAATGTGTGGAGTTTTTATCCCTGGCTGGTTTAGATATAGTTGGGTGATGGTGAGAAAGAGGCTGAGATGGTGAAAAGCAGAGATGGAAGGACAGGAACAGTCTTCACAAGATCAAGGCAAGGCATCCAGTTATTAAACATCGTGCCACAAGAACTCAAGTCCTTATCTATTTAGAGAAAGAAATAATTTAGCTGGAGTGGAATTTTATAGCACTTTTTTTTTTTTTTTTAACTAAAACCAGGTTTCCTTGCCACACTCACATTAAATTCTCATTTTAGTGGTTTGGTATTAAAAAGAGTAGTATCATAGCAGTTTTTCCTGAGAAGCATCAAATAGCAAAAGACACCTTGTATGAGTGAACAGAAGCACAAAACACTATGTGGTATTTTCTGGGGAAAAAAATAGTGCAAATATTGCCATTTATAAAGAGGGGAATCCTGACCTGTCTTTAACTTCAAAGCCAGTATTATTACTTTAATAGCCAGATGTTTTCCATTTTAATCAGATTTTGGTGTTTTGATGCAATCTCTTTAGTGAAAGTCTGGAGAATTAAAGTCTGAAACTGAGATGCTTAAAACCTCAGCCCAATTACTTGCCAGAAGAATGAATGGAAACTTATATTTTCAGAATTTTCTTTGCTGCATATCAGAAGAAGAATTTTCTCGTTTCATGTCTTGTATACTTGGGGTATGTAGAAATTCTGATAACTCAGTTTTATAGAGTACTGCTCCACTGAAAAGATGTTGCAATGAATTTTAAGAGCAAAATTATTAAAATATTTTCCACATACACACATGTTATGAAAAGCATTTCTTGAGCTTCAAAAATGAACTGCCTGTTCTTGGCTTCAGATGATCAAAAGGACAACAATAAAAAACAACCCCTGAAATACAACAAAAGCTATTATGAAAAATTATAAATAAAAATACCTTCCCCCTTCTTTACCCTGTGTATCGAATAAGCTGGTATAAAAATATAGGCTTTGTGATACACCTTGAATCTAACAGTGAACCAAAAAAGGCAATAAATTTGGAAGTTGAGCCTTTCTCAAGGGCAGTTTCTCAAGGACACTGCTGGATAACAGAAGAGGTCTGCTTTTAAAGTCAGGTGGGCTTACAACATTGTTTGCAACTGATTTAGGATTCTGCTTTAAGAAAGATACTACCCTGAAGTTTGACAAAGACTGAATTTGCAAAGCATACAGAAAAATGTTTGAAAATTGTAGATACTTGGCTTAGTAAGAAGTATCTGATTAGTGAATGAGAGAGGAGAAACTCAGGTTATAGGTGGAGAAGGGTCAGTAAATGAATTTTGAATCATGGCAGTTCTAAATCTGTATATTTGTGCTGATTCTTTTTTCTACTTATGAGGTATCATATTTTCAAGAATAATGTGTGCATCAGCATAGGACCTTCCATCCAAGAATCCTGAGTATTCAACAGATTAATTAATGTTAGATCTTAATAGCACAAAACTAAAATTTCTGAACAGAAAAGCAGAAATCTAGTAAATTGAAAACATTTTATTTGACTCAACAGGAATAGGGCTCTGAATCCTATATCTGAACCCACTTGGATCTGAACATAAAGAGAACCATTTTCATTTTCCTTCAGTTTTCTTTGAAGTTGATTCTTTTAAAATATTTCTAGTGCTAATAACTCCTGAAAAAAATTGCTGCCTCTTTTTATGGTCTGCTTAATTTATTATCTTGAAAATTAACCTCAAGGAAAATTGAGTTTTATTTAGGGGTTTGGACTTTGTTTAGCAAAATACAACTTTGTACATTTCTTTTTTCCATGGTCTGTATAATAGTGCACTTCCAAAGGATTGTGCGTACTGTGTACAGTTCCATATTTCAGAAATTAGGCACATAAACAAATGATAGATAATTGTTTTCCTAATGAATATGATAGGTATGGAAATCACCTCACTTTTGCTTTTTATGTCATTAGAGCTTCTAGAAAAACTGACACAGCATTACTCAGTCTCAGTTTCTATAGCAGTGTTATTTTTCTAGTCGTGGATTCTTAAAACTCTTTAAAAAATGGAGAAATATTATCTGCAGTCTTGCTGTATGATGAACCAGCACATACAGCCTGTAATATAGTCATGAATGTAGTGCCTAGTACAGCCCTTTCTAATTCACAATAATTAATTTTTCATTTAAATTCAGTTGCATTACAGCTACATCACTGCTGCTGTCACTGTTACCTTCTATTGCTTCCTTTTTTTCCCATTTATCATAATGACAGCCAGGGATCCTTCTGCAGACTTCTGTATTGGACCCCTTGTGAGAAACACAATTTAACGTGCTTCAACATTATGCAAGAACTGCTCCAGTATTTCAGCTACCAGGAAAATATCTGTATATGAGACAAATGTCTTGTCTACACCATTTAAAAATAAAAAAAGAAAAGCAATAAATAAAAAATTACAGTGTACATTTATGACTTTTCTTCCAACAAAACATAACAAAACCCAAGCTGCATGCTGTTATTAGGTTTTTGAAGGACAGTTCTTGTTCTGTCCTTGCTCAAATAACAGCCTTGCATGACAGCAAAACCACAGCAGCCGGTCTGTAAGCAAGAGCTTAATAATGTGCATTGTGCTGTGGTTTCTAATCTGCTATGGTCCAGATTAGTTTTAAGAACATGTCAAAGTAAATTACAATAGCAGTCCTAGGAATGGAGGTTTTTTTTACTTGTTTGCATGCTGTTAAAATATTTTAACAGGTTTCAGAAATCTGTTGACATAAAATAATTCAATTAATTATGATGCTTCTAACGTTAGGCTCTGAATTACCTTATACCTTTCTATAGTTAGGCAGAGGATGTTATATAGTGAATACCTGGAATACTTATTTTACAACTTACTAGGCAAAAACTTTGTATTACAGACACACACACATTGTCTGCACACCTTAGAGAGCTGCATGTATTAGGAATGATTAAAGAACAGTAAATACATATTTTATATTGAAATGTTGAGCAATTTGTGGAAAACTGCAAAATATAAACTAAAAATAAAATGAAAGCTCTAGTCTAACTTGCACTTTCTGCTCCAGCCAAATTGTACCATAATTTAAACAGAAAACTGGTGCAATACATTCAGTGAAATTTCTATTAGATTTCTCTGCTGTCATTGGGATTTTTATTTGATAGGTAACTTCCCAGACAGTGTCTGCTGTAGTGTCCCAAGCTAAGAGCTCTGAAGAGAAGCCCAGCAACACAAAAGTCTCACTTGTACTGCACATATGTGGTAAAAGTAGCATTGGGACTTCCCTAGGCTATAAATATAACTGGAAGATAGCTAGGGATGGCAGAAGGCCAGTAAATTTTGCTTCCCTAATCTCAGAGTGCTGGATGATGATAATTGAACTAGTACTAAAAAGGAACCTTTCAGATTTTCAGTGTACCTAAATAGAACTCATTCATATCCAAATTAATAGCACCAAGCAAAATATTGGTAAGAAAAATGCAAATTCATTAAGATCTAAGGTTATTTTTGCCTTTTTTTTTTTTTTGAGGTTGGATATTTCTCTTCTAGCAGAATCTGCTCCTAAGGCTGCTTATTTTTAAAGCAAAAAATGGGAAAGTTTTTAAAAACAAGAAAACACCATTCTTCCAAAGCATGCTTGTTTGCCCCAGCAAATAGGAAAATATGAACAACTCTCACTTTCCTCCAGCCAAAAGCCTGCTGCCCTTTTAACACAGTGCAGTGCACATTGGCACACTTGTGTCCGTATGCAGGGTGGGCAGGTCTGACATCACCCTCCCAGGAACAGAAGAATCATAAAATAGTTTGGATTGCAGGGACCTTACAGACCAACCAGTTCCAGACTTCTGCCATGATCAGAGACACCTTGCACAACACCAGGTTGCTTTAGAGCCCCATCCAGCCTGGCTTTGAACACTTGCAGGGATGGGACAGCCACAACTTCCCTGAACAATCTGTTCGGGTGCCTCTCTACCCTCATAGTAAAGAATTTCTTCCTAATATCTGATCTAAACCTACCCTCTTTCAGTTTAAAGCCATTCCCCCTTGTCCTATCACTACATGTTCTTGTAAAAAGATCCTCTCCAACTTTCTTTTAGGCCCCCTTTAGGTCTTCCTGGAGCCTTCTCTTCTCCAGGCTGAACAAGCTCTCTCAGCCTGTCTTCACAGGATGTCCCACCCCTTGGATCATATTTGTGGCCCTCCTCTGGACTTGAACCAACAGGTCCACATCCTTGCTATGTTGGGGGCCCCGGAACTGGGTGCAGTACTGGATCAGGTGGGCTGTCGGTAGGGCAGAGTAGAGGGGCAGAATCATCTCCCTCAGACTGCTGGTCCCACTTCTTTTGAAACAGCCCAGGACACAATTGGCGAGAAGGTACAAAAGTCATTCTAAGCAGCATTGCAGCTCAGCAGAGAAAAGACACTAGACCTCAGGAATGGAGGAACTATTCTAGTCAGCTCAAGTTACCAATTTAAGAACCTACTCTGCCACCTATTTCTTCAGGCCAGTTTCCAAGGGTGAGTTGAATGGGGGCAACTAACAGCATTAGAAACCAGTCAATCCCACATCTGTCTTCCCAGGATAGAGGTGGAGTAATAGAAGGCTCAGAGCTCACATGCTCCAGGCTGTGAATAGCTGCAACACCCATGCTGAGGTTTGTGGCTGATTGCATGGGACACAGCAGTCTAGAGCTTGTTGATCCACACACTGAGCTCAGGGGTTTAAAGTATAGCAGGAAACTTACTTTTCAAGGATGTTATGGGGGTTAATCTTCAAAAGTGGGTAGAGAAGTCTCCTGCACTGAGGGATAAGATGTGAGGAAGACACCCTGTGAGGATAAGTGCTGTTAGCAGAGTAAGCCACTATAATTTTCAACCTGAAATTTAACATGGCATCTGTTTCAATAGCTTGAGCATGGGAAGTCTGGGAGATGAGTTCAGCCAGGCTGATGTGTCACCTGAAGACAGCTGATATACTCTTGAAGGTCCTCACAAAGTCTGAACGGTTCCATGAGACAATTTTTGACACTTCAGGATCTTCAGATTCCTTTTACAGTCATTAAAATATTCTGAAGTATGCTGTATTTAGAGGAACGGAGGCTGTTTCAAAGGGACTAATTATCAAATATGCTGTTTTCCCTGAAGCCTGTTTCAGTTAACAATGCTCTTTGGGGACCAGGAGAACCTACATGTGAGGTTTAAATATAACTGCAGCCACATTCTTCAGGTTCTTCTTTGGGGAGTGGATGGAACCACTTCAGAGAGGCAGGTGTATTCTCTTAGGACCAAACAGAGCATTTGAAGGAAATAAGTACTTCTGCTGCCCTCTAAGTGTATCACAGTGCTTTTTCTTTTTTTTTTTTTTTTTTTTTTTAAATACCATAGTTACTTGACTGATTAGGATCTGACTTTCAGTGNTAGACAGAGGAGCTGATGAGGGAAAAGTATTTAATCATAACAAAAATTGTGGAAAGACTTTATAGGAGGAGTATTCTTCATCAGATTTTATTTTGGTAACTAAGAATGTGAATTTCAGGAAAATTAAAAGAAGACTTTTGACATTTATCCACGCCATCTTATTGTGAGTTTAAACATCTTTGGAATCAAGGTTACACAGATGCAAGGCAAACAGTGGCTCTAGTACATCCCTTCATCAACTATAATGATACCTGAAGAGATGGAGAAAGAAGAAAGCACAATGTAGATGGACCACATTTCACTTTTCTTTTTTTGAATTATTCTAGGTTATTCATGGATTATCACTTTCCAGACTAAAGCTGAATTTTTCTGTGTAAGATGTATTGGTCTAAAATATGTTAATGGGAGAAACAGGACTGTGAATTCTATCCCTGTGAAAAAGATAGAGATGAAATATAATCTGTTGCTTTCAGCAAATTATTCTAATCCAGCTAATTGCTGTGCTTCAGAATCTTTCTCATGTTCAAGATTATACCAGGCAATTAAGAAATTATTATCAAAAAGGACCATTTGCTGAAGCCATGTTATTTGGGTGTTGAGAACACAGCTTTATAATTAAAAGCTGCTTGAACATTATCTTTGCAGTGTCCATCCTGCTAAGGCTAGCAAATCAGAACAGATTCTAGCAAAATGTTTAAACAAAAGTTCAAAAGGATTCTGAAAAAGCAACCTAAAGTTTTCTGTTTTCTTTTTCTTTTTTTGACTCTAATGTTGAAGATACCTATACATTGTTTTGTGATTTTCAATTTTATAGAGGAAAAAAAGGAAAATATATCTCAAACTACAAATTAATTTTTAATATATGTAAATTTAATATAGGTACATTTGTATTTTAATAATATAAATGAATGAGCTTATTCTTTTGAAAATACAGAAAAGAGAGTTTAGACCATAATAGCTTTATGGAAAGCTTTAATACAAAAACTTCTTATTGTGAGGCTGAAATGTGATTTATTCTTGTTCTGAAGGCCCTAAAACAAATCATAGTTTGGACTTTTTCTCCTCCCTGACTGCTCTATCTCCTGGCAGGGCATTGCACTCCTTTCCTCTGGAATATTTCATACTGATTGTTCAGATCAAAAGAAGAAAACCCCTTACAAAAGTATTTCATTTTAAGGAATAATGCAGTAAAAATTAAATTATCTACTCACAGCTATTAGGAAACTGTTCAAACAAAAGGCAAATTTTGCTACACTTAGGACACACAGTACAATCCTGGTCTTCCTGTGATCTGTGTAAATTAGGAGAAATTTCACTGCCACTGAAACTACACAAGTTTGCAAGTTGTTTCAAGATCAGACTTATTATGATGAACAGTAACACATTAAAGTTAATGATGACATTTCACTTGACATTTGGTGGTTTATAGTTTCTCATTCAGGCTACTCCGGTCTGTATCAATGGATGTGTTAAAGGGTAAAAGAAGACTCTAGAAATAGTGATACTTGTAAAGGTCATCATGATTTCTCTGCATATTGAAGAACATTTGTTTAAATGAAATGTACTGTTATAGAATGTCTGTTGGATATTGGGACCTACATAATTTCTGATATACTGTTTAGGTTATAATTTCCAGTGGGACGAACATTTGGGGTTATATTTTTCTATCTTCACATAAACCATCACTTTCAACACTGTCTCATTAAGTCCGTCCTAAAACTTGGGGGGTACCCCAAAAAACAAAACAACAGTATCTCTTTCTGTTTTTTAAAAGCTGCTTTCAAAGGCATTGAGCATATTCTGAGCCTGAGCAAGATCTTATGTTTGGACTACATGTAAATTCATCTGGAGACGAATCAATAATCCATATTTTCTTATTATATATCTGGAGATGTGACTGGCACACAACAAAAATACAGGCATTCCTGCCAAATGCTAGGAGCTCTTCTGTATATGCAACAGCAAAAGGTTGTGTGATTAAATTTCTCTTTCCACAGTTTTTGTATGATGGGAGAGAAAGAAAAAAAGAAAGACAAAGTGTACAGCACCAAAACAACCCATCCAGTTCAAGTGTGATAAAGGATATTCCTTAACTGGTATAGAAAGTGCCCTGGATGAGTTATTCTGAAGGGAAAGATGTAGCCTGCAGAACACAGAGTGGGTAAACTTGAATTAATGTACAGTCTATTGCTGAAGTAATTTAGAAATGAAATCTGCAGATAACTCTGAGGGATGAATGTGTGTCTCCCGTTCTCTCCAGAGAAGCCCACCTTGCAAACAGTAATGCAACAGGAGAGTTAGCAAGATTCTGACTATATTTACATAAACTCAATTCATATTCCCAAATGAGTGTCTCTTATTAAGTGATAAGTATATATACTCAGCCACAGGATGTGGAATCCCCTCTTCCAAGTAAAAATCAGGTTTCCCTTTCCCTGACAAGGTTTCAGTATAAAGTTGTATTTCTTAGTTTTTCAGCTCTCCTGTTGAACTTAAATCTTTCTCTAAAAGCTGCTGATCAGAATTCGGTAGTTTGCTACCAAACTTTAGCATATGACTTTCCATTGCCTCAGGGTCCATATTGCTGTGTGTAAAATAAAACATGAAATTCTTTCTCATTAATTATATCACTAGTAGGAAAGTTCTTAATCTGTTTAAGAACAGCAAATAACATCATGAATTTTCTGTCGTGGAAAGGACTCATTTCAGGTAGAAAGTTTGAACTGGGAAGGGTTGTGTGTATATTATTTTCTTATTTTGAAGTTGAAGGACATTGTAAAAAAAATAAGCAATTGCACTGGCTGAACTGATGGAACAATTTTTCTAAAGTGAAATGTCAATGTGGTTGCACTATACTAAGAGCAAAAACTTTTTTCTTATCTCCAAAATGCTGGAAATAGGTTTCCTTAACTTTTTTTTATGATTAAATGTTTCACTGTTTCTTTCTGTTGAAGAAAGAAACACAACTTGATGCGTTTGGTCATTCTGCATGTACAGGATGATCACAGTGGCACATTCAGAGAGCTGTTATTATTGGTGTACAGACATGATAATGGTTTAGCTTCTCTTCCAGGTTACTACAGTAATTTTCTCTGAGTCTGTAAGGAAGTGTGGTGAGGATTTCTTTTTGTTTTGTGGTATTCCTCCTTCCAGAAGAGAATTGCATACCACAGAGACTGCATGAGGTCTTTGCTTTCCTGTTACTTTCACTACTTCTGATAATTCCATGGGATGTGTGAGTGGAGGTGTGCCAGACCTTTTCTTTAGGATGTTTTACTGGAATGAAAAGAAAATTACCGTTGCAGACTACCTACCGCCTTTTAAGCTCTTCAGTCTTTAATGTCAGACTGAGTTAATTATCAGACACTCATCTCTTCAGCTGTTTATCTGCAGTATCTTTTTGGTTTGTCAACATTTAGACAGATTATGGGTAATTCTTCATGTGCTTTATCACATGACACCATAGACTGTGACAAGCAAGCGATTCTATTACTTCAAAATGCACTTGCCAATAATTCCAACCTGCTTTGGCTCTTATTCCCAGACCAACAGCTGTATTCCAGCATTCTTTTGAAGTCTCAGTTTTAGACTTTCAATTTTGTTTGCTTCTGCTTTACTTCTATTTCATAGCTTATTAGCTTTTCACTGAATATTGTAAACTTTATTATTCTCCAGGTGTATTCCTTTTTGTTTATTTAGGAATTTTAGTCCAGGTGGGATGCAAAAAAATAGTTTTGTATTACTTCATAACTTTATAGCATTAGTTGTGATATTTTCATAATATTATCAATGCCGTTGTTTTGTATTATATTCTGCTTTGTGTACTGCTATACCTCTGAAGATGTAGTACTCTTTCCTCAGAATTCTTAATGTTTGTTCTGGTTATCTATTTCAGCAGAGAGAAAAATGACTACAACACTTTTAGATATTTTTGCTATAAATCTATTTAGATGAATGTTAAAACAGTATAGGCATAGGATAAGGTTCAAAGAGTTTTTGCTTGTGACTTAGGATGCACAGAAAACTGTGGAAAATCAAGTCTGCTAATACTTTGTGTGGATACAGAAAAGAAGGCATTCAACAATGGTGCTAACATTGTCTATGCTTTCATAACATTTATTCACTAGGAAGTTGATTCTTGTTACCCCTTTTGCAAGAATTATAATATGAAAATTATTTACTGTCACTACCAATAAAGACTGTATTTTGAAAAAGAGCCATAGGCAAGAAGTTTTGGGACTGTATTTTTCTGGGAAGCATTGGAGAATTCTGCAGTATTTTTGATATTAAGTCCTGGGACTCCACTTTTTGTTTCAATGCAGTGCAGAAGATACAACTGAAATAATTGTCAGATTAACATCTAAAAATCTAAATTTTACTGCAAGTTCCTGATGTACATGGATGTAGAGAGAATGCTATTTAGAAGGGTAAAGCAACCCACTATTCCAGCTTAAAGGAAATCTGTCACAAAACAATTACATTTTAACATTCTTTCTAGGATTAGATAACGCACTCAAAAACTGTAAATTGCCTTTGCATGATATGACTGTTTCACTCCATGTAATTACATAAATACACTTTGGTGTTTGAAAAAGTAATTCCATTTAGTGACAGGTTTGATTGCATGTAAATGCATGTTTCAAAATATAATTTTTAAAATTTCCTGACCAACTAGGAATGGTGAAGAAAGATTAACTGTTGTGGTTTTGTAGACTCACCCCAAGAACGGGATCTCAGAGCCCATATATGCCATTGGATGGGGTTGCTGTCAACATGGGTAACATGTTTCAGAAAGGAAAAAAAAGTGTCTTGATGGAGTAACATTCAGGCTTATAAGGCAAAAATAGTCTGTGGAAAAAGCATGTAAAATATCTTTTTCAGGGCTTCACTTATGAAGTTGGTCCCAGAAACAAAATAATTAGCAAGTATTTTTAAAAAGATACTCTTTTTTTAACAATTGACACTAAATATTATACTTTTCTTGGGGGTCTTGGTTTTTTTGTTTTTTGGTTTTTTAGCCATTGCTAAGACAATATGCCTCTTTTTTTTCCCTCTGGTAACTGAAGTACTTACGGAGATTTATTTATGGATTAGCTATTGCCCCGACCTGGTGGGCCTAAGGGTCTGGGCTAATGACTGGCAAGAAATTCCACAAAGCTTCCTGAGAAGCATAAATACTATTTTAAT
Source organism: Scytalopus superciliaris (assembly GCA_013400415.1). NCBI lineage: Eukaryota > Metazoa > Chordata > Aves > Passeriformes > Rhinocryptidae > Scytalopus > Scytalopus superciliaris. The sequence goes on from VXBX01000994.1 coordinate 181,619, forward strand.
GTATGTACATATAACCAATAGTTATTGGTCACACCTTAAACAGGATATATTGTGGCATTCATTTTCAGCCTTTTTCTGGGATGAGGTATCCCCTGTGCAGACAGAGGTGTCACTTTCCTATGGATAGGTACAGTGAACAAATGCCACAAATGGTCTTCTTTATATTCAGCCTATAGTTTGATTTTGCTTTCTTTTTTAATGTTTGTTTGGTTTATCATTTGTTTTATTAGATGAAAGGCAGATAACTTTTGTCATCTCTCTTTCAGAATAAATATATCACATTTCTGATATTAGTTTGTGTGTTTAGGCCTGTTCATGACTTACATTAGATGGAACACAAGTTAAGTGTGGATATGTATTTAATTCAAATTTCCTTATAGCATTCTTTTAGAACTTTAGGGTATACTTTCAGCAAAATTACTTAGGGGACAAAATTGTTCTTTAAAGACCTGAGATTTGTTCAGATTGAGAACCATTAAAAACACAGTATAGGCATAAAATGTTTAAAACAAATTTCCCTACATCTCCTAAAAAGCTAGCACAACAAGGGCAACATAAAGATCTTGCTGTTTCTGGGCAGGACAGTCTGCAGCCTAAGCTTTTTGGAATTAAAAATATTAGATTTCTTTTGCCTAAGGAGATGATGTCATGTATGTTCCTACAAATATGCAGGGAGCCTTATCTGGGACTTGTGCCAGTCTCTCTGTAACGGCATAACTTCCCAGCAGCAAAAGTATATTTCCAATCATCTGGCACATGTGGGTTCTAGGTGTTCATCCTGAGGGACCTTGGTCTCATGGGTCCCTCATTGTAGAGCACTGTCTTGCTTCTGGCTCAAGAGGGTTTTCTACTTCCTAGCTTCCAAGCTACTGTAGGAGAAGTGGTCAGTTCAACAGGTTCCTGGCTCCTCATCCTAGTTTCACTGTTTTGAAGTGGGCAAATTTAGTATTTTCTACTACTTAATTCAGCTGTCTCAGTGTCCATTGTGCTGGTTGTAGTGAACAATAGAAAAGACTCTCATGCTTCAAAATTACCCGTGCGTGGACTTTTGGGCAAGAGAGTCTTAGGTACTCCAGTTCTATGGCTGATCCCTGTCCCTTATGGAAAGCCTGCTGGCAAAACCACTGCCCATAGCATATTCATGATGCGTTTAGTAGTGCCCAGCTGCTCTTGAGAGGGTCAGGCATGTGAGGATATGCCTGTGACTCCTTCACCAAGCAGTAAGGAAACAGGCCTGCCCAACCCAGGCATGGGTTACCTGTTCTTGTGCTGCTCCACCTCCTCACCCTGCACAGCACTAACTGATGCAGAAATGTTGTGCGTAAGGAGAGATATTTGGCAGGAGGGCTTTTTGGAAAGAGGTACATAGTGGGTTGAAGTTGTAGAAAGGAGATCTGTGAGCACCAAAAGATATTCTCCTGAAGGGATATGAAGGAAGAAAAGACAATTCTGGCAAAAGAAAGCAAAATATCACCATTCAAGTACACAGCCACCTTTGGTCTTCACAAAATTTTCCAGATCCTTTCCAGCCCTTGATTTATTCCAAGCATATGCACTCCTCCTTTCTGTCCCCTACCTGATTCAGACATGCCCAATATCTCCAACATTTGACAAAACACCTTCCAGTAACTATATTCCTTCCGTGTCCTGTTCTTCACTAGGACAGGCCCCTCACACCCTTTCCCACAACAATCTCATATGGCCACATGGTGCTGCCAGTGAGAGAATGGCATGTCAGGTGTACCTGGAACATGAGCAAACAGCAGTCATACAGCAGTGGTTGACTGATTGACATTTTATATTTCCTGTTAACTTACCCCTCATATAAAAGACAGAATCACACAAAAACTTATCAGAAGATTTTAATTTTCAAGAGATTTTTGCCCTTTAAAAGTAGCTTTTTTAATGATCAAGGGCATTTTGCAATGACTACATGAGTATCTGTGCTCCTCTCCTCTTTAACCTACCCTTTGACCCTCAAATAAAAGGCGAAGATCTTCTTCTGACTAATGGTATATATAATAAGAGCTTTAAAGCACTATTTCAACACATCATAGTAAAATCTAGGCATATTTCCCTTTGTCTCAGAGCTCAAGTGAAGCAATAACAGGTCTCAGTTAAATCCTGAGATTTCTATCTTTGCATTTAAATTTTATTTTCATGCTTTGTGTAAAACCCCAACCATGGAGCCACAAGCTCAACTGGGAGTATTACTTTTAAAAATATGTACAAGACTGCAAAAGTTCACCCACCAAACTTTTGTAGAGCCTTTGGTTCTTTAATATCTTGAATAGCGTAAAGAAAGAACACTGCACACATTTTCTCAGGAGATATTTTTACTGATAAAATATGGGATAAAATAAGGATCTTGGCAAAAGTTTAAAAGGGGTGACATACAACCAGGACAAAGCATTCCACCAAAGCACTGATTTAGCACATGCCAACCCACACAGCTTAACAAAATCCAACCCACTGGTTTTACGTTACCCAAAATATCAAGAAAAGAGTAAAGAAAGAAAGATATTAAGAGAAGAAAAAGGAGTAAAGATAAAGAAGAAGAGAGAGTAAGATTAGAGGAGAATAAGAGAATAAGAGAAAAATAGATTATTAAATAGCTACCACCAAAGAGTCATATGGAAGTCCAGGTTCACACATAGCAGTAGGTGGCAGGTCCCAAGAGAAAAGGGAAGATGGAGTCCATATGTGCTGCTTTTATGTGGTCTGGCCCCCTGTGGCCACCCCTCCCAGGTGGGACTTACAGCTCACTGATGCCTCTGTGGCTCTGGGACAGAGGGAGGGGTGGTGTAGCTGGGCTGGGTGTCTCAGGCCATGTGGTGTGGGCAGACTCTCAGGCTGCCCTTTTGGCTGATGGCCAATCCTGACATGTGGGCTCCAGGGCTGCCATGTGGGATCTGGCTTGGCCCATCCCAATCCTACCTCCCTACCCTGCCCCAACACTTTTGAGTTAGGTCTGACTCAGTAATAGAATAATGCTCCCTGAGATTCAAATCCAGTGTCTCACACCATGTAAATAGCTATGCATTTCATGCTATGCATATATACTAAGTGTACTATATAAGCATTATAAAATCAGTCTTTAGAAAATAGGAATGTCAGATAGTAAATAGGTAGCAGGTAGACAAAGCTTAGGAGTCAAACCATCACTTCTATGTGGGGAAAAGGTAACTGAGATTGAGAAAGGCTAGGGGTTAGCTCGAGCAGCAATGTCTTTTACTGGCCTTGTGACAAGCTGCCTGATTACCAGTATTAAAAACACCCCTGTTTGCATAAGCTGGATGGAGGCTTTAGTTTATCAGGTGAATTCTCCCCAGACTGCTTTTAAAAAAACACTTGATCCAAGTCCAAACTCCTCTTCCCTGACACAAGTTCTTATACCCCACCCCACCAAAAGCATGAGCAGCTTCATCCAGCAGCTACAAGGCTCTTCAAATGAGTCTGTGCTGGTACAGGAGGCCACCATGGGGCTGAGCATAGAATCAGGCAGACTTTTTCTCTGGGGAGACGAGATGCACTCTGGTATATAAGGAAACAGGAGACAGACAGAGAAGGGAGAAGAGAGTAGGAATCACTGAAGAAAACAAGAAAGAGTGAGGAAAGCTCACAGGGAGGTGCAGCAGTTCAGGGTGGATGGGAAAGTGATCTCTGCAGATGCAGAGAAAACAGTGATTAGTAAGAAGGAAAGAGAAGGTCTGCAGGAAGAGGTAGAGCCATAGCAGAGTGAAAAATGAGATGAATCACCATAATTGGAGAGGCCAGAGCAGAAGCTCAAGGGGAGCTTCAGTGGAGGATGACAGCATCTGCACTCACACCCCACAGCCCTGTTATCCCATTCTGTGTAGTCTGATGTGTTGCAGCTTTTTTTTTCCCTTTAGTGAGCACTGAAGTTTAGACCAAGCAGGGAAAAAATGTGTTCCCCCACAGCAAACACACAACTTCTCCAGTCACCCAACACACTTTGTCCCCTGCAGTGTTTTTCACTCTTACTTTCTCCCAAAGCACCATTTATTCCAGCCCTCCATCCCTGTAGACACGTTGGGAGAACCACTGCATCAAGGTGGGCACACAGTCTCTGGCTAGAAGGGTTTCAGTTTGTACCTCATGTCAGCAGCTCCTCCCTAAGAGCTACCCCTGTCTGCAAGTTGGCCTTGGGAGAGAGGCAGCTCCTTTGAACTCTTAAACTGCAGGTCCTCCCCAGGATTTGCCTAACCACAAGTTTATAACTGTATTTGTTGCCCTGAATGGTCACACACGTGTCAATTGGACACACTTGTTCAATCCATCTAAATTCATATTTAATATCATACTAGCTTAAAGATATTTTTTATATATTATATATATATAATACAGCCAACTCCAAAACTGTACATTCCTGCTTACATGAAATGCGAAAGTAATCCAATAATGAACTCCAGCCTTGTAGTGTAGTAGGAGTCAAGTTCCTTTCTGAGTTGTCATGTAGGATTTTTGAGGTTTGCCTTTGATGTGAAAGCTGATGGGCTGGCACAGTAGCTTTTCCCTTCCTGATCATTTTGAGCTGATGTTCACCTGTGCCTGAAGAACTGGTGACCTGCTCAGCCACCTGGGATAGCCAATCTAGGGAGCTCTAGGCAACTGTTTCCTCCCCACATCACTTTGATCAACATGGATCCCTTTTTCCCTCCTGGTTCTGTTTGTTAATGGATTCAAACTGCTGTTCAATGCAAACATAATAGGCAAATGTTCTTCTCCACTCCTTATTCAGGGGATTTTTCCTAGTTTGCACTCCTGCTGTGTTTTTCACATAGCACTTTTCATTGGTGTAATCCCCCTGCCTGAGATGGCTTTCCTGTGAAATCACACTGCTCTCAGAACTGTTAGGAAACCCTGCAAATGGTGTACCATAAAAAATCTTCATTGTACTACACCTTCTCAAGCACACAAGTTTCAGATTGTTTTTAGCATTTTAGAGAAATCATGTACCATCTGGGGCAAGGACGACAGACTGCTTTGTCTGAACCTGCTTCCCCCTTATTTATTCTCAGTTTTATGCAACACTTCCCTGGTGTTTCATATACTGGGAAAACAATCATGATAAAAGATTAAATACTCAGAAGGTATAAAATGCCAAGATTAACTTTACTGTGGCAATTTTAATCTCTCCCCTTTTGCCCTGCAACTGCATATTTATGAAGTTTAGTAAAAATCTTTGCTAATGCACAGATTAACATTAGATTGCTCAGTGACTCCTCAAGCCCTCTCATTGTGAATGAATAGCTAAACTTAATCCTCTGAAAACCAAGTAGTACAAAAGTCAACATCCATGTCAAGAATCTATAACATTGCCTCTTTACACAATGCCTGGTGTGTATTCAAGCCTTTATCTTCATTGATGCTCAAGACCTGACTTCAGCGTAAGTTGAGTACTTTACTAACACAGATTTGTGTTTAGATCAAATTTAACACACAAAGCTATCTACAGTCTGTCTATATTTAAACATACTCATACAAAGCTTATTACCCTCAGGAAACCATTGAATCTTATTTTCTTTTGCACTGATGACTTTTCTCAAGAAACAGTAGAAAGGTGGAGGACATCACTGATGAGTATGCCACATGCATCTTGATGTTTTCTGTGACCAGCAGATATCATATGTTTATTTCAGGACCAAATATAAAATAAATAGAAAATATCGAACAACACCAAAACTGCTTATTTCAGTACTACTTGCAATCCTTTAACAGAAAGCAAAGCCTGAGACAAGCCATAACAAGAATTAAATTTCTGTATGAAAATGCAAGGATGCAAACCACAAAATTAGGATTCCTGTAACACTGAAAAATGAATGCTTTAGCATTCAGTTATTAAAAAATAAAAAATAAAATATAGTTTTAGCCCAATCATGTGTTGGTTTGAAAATCCCAACACAAATGCTGTAAATTCCCTTCTCCTGTTTAGGGACAGAGTTGAGGCAGACATAGACCACACTGGGAGCTGTTAACATCAGCATACGCTTGTGGCATTGCACAGGTTTGATAAACTCACAGTGTTATGAGTTTATTAGTTCTTGTAGACTCAACACAGGTTATTAGTTCTTGGGAAACTTCTCTACACTACCTTCTCAGTACACATTTTTCCTCTCTCCAGCCTGCTGTGTTTTTCTATCCAGACCTATACATACATGTTTTATTCATTCACACATACACCCCCAAAAATAACCACACAAAAAAGAGTAATATATGATGTAAAAATTTTAGTAGAAAATTTTCAGGGTTGAGAGACTCCTTCTTTTCTCTCAGATACATTTATAGATATATATATGAAAGTATACAAACACAGAGACAAGAAGAGTGTGCATGTGTGTGGGCAATGTGTTTATATGTACAGTGTGTTTTATTTAAGTTTGAATACACATTTTAAAGTGTCTAACATATTTTGTATGGCTTTAAAAGTAAAATTTTTTGTATTCTATCCACTCTTCAGCCTCAATGAATAATCAACAAGGGATTAATTTAAAATCCAACCAACATCTCCTGCATGTGCTGGAGGAAGCCAATGCCTCGTTCTGCAAGATGTGGATGTGCCCTGTGTATGAACTTGGCATATTCAAAGCCTATGAACTGAATACTGATTTGTTTTTTCCCATGGTGGGCTCTATCCAACTCCTACTAATGTCAGTGGGCACCTTTTCACTGACTTTGGTAGCATTTTCAGCAAATGTTTAATCTCTTTGATTCTAGCATGGATGTGAAGAAATCAAAAACTGCAAGCATTTATGTTTGACCAGATCTTTGATATGAAGTATTTTGTGGCCATGGAGTTAATTTATTGCTTAAAGAATGACTTAAATTCAGAGCTACAGTAAACTTTATTTTTTGATACGTAAACACAATTTGACTGCTCAATGATACAAAAATATATTCAGCAAAGTGCAAATCTACTCTAGTCTTTGCAGCAAAGCGCTTTCTGAAAATAAATGGCTATTTCTTAACAAGTGAAAAGGCTTGCAAAAAAAAAAAAAGTCCATTTAGAGATCTGAATACAATTTTAAGATTTTTGAGCTTTTCATTTTCTAAAAAAGTTATGCTATCTGTTTTAAGACTGTGGGAAATCTGAACACATTTATATCTATTCAAATCTACATAGTTAAAGCTTTAACATATTTTTTACATGGCAAAACTATTTAGGATGTAAAGAATCTGAAAAAAAAAGGTTCATCTTAATGTAAAATATAAAGAAATATATTTAATCACCTGCTCAGTTGCATGCAAGAGTCCAATCCTCTCTCCAATTGATGTCACTGAGACACAGAGCAATAAAAGTTAAACAATTGCATTTTAATGATTTATTCTCAAATTCATATTCAGAGTTTCAGCCATGTGACTGCCATTAATGTTAATAGGGGTTACACAGCCAAAGCCAATTTATTCAGGTTAAGAATATATTCCAGACTTAGGAACCTGTCATATGACAAAACATGCATTTTGTTTAACTAATGAGCTTATAGTTTGCAGTAGAAAGTCACTCTGCCTTAGTGTGAGCATAAAGAAGAAGGAGGAGGAAGTATAAACAACAGATGCTGGGAAGATTGTTATTGCAAGGAATGAATTTTCACCACTATCTGGGTGTTGGCTGTGGTAGAGTTAATTTTCGTCCTTTTAGCTGGTAGAGTGCTGCGTTTTGGATTTAGGATGAGAATAAGGTTGATAACATAGACTTACAGAATCACAGAATGGGTGAGTTTGGAAGGAACCAACACACTCATGTTTGAGTTGTTGCTGAGCAGCAACTACATTAAGTCAAGGAATTTTCAGCTTTTCACACCACCCCACCAGTGAGGAGGCTGGGGATACGCAAGCTGAGAGGATAACCCAAAGATGGAGAGATTACCCAAGTAGGCCAAAGGGATGTTCCATAGCATATGGCATCATGCTCAGTATAGAAACTGGGAGAAAATCTGGCCAGGGGCAGCTATTGAGGAACTGGGCACCAGTCAGCAGGTGGTGAGCAACTGCACAGTGCTTCACTTGTTTAGATTATTCTACTTCTTTAATGATTATTATTCCTTCTGTTTCTCTCCTATTAAAATGACTTTTTCTTAATCCACAAATTTTAATTTTTTCCCCCCCAATTCTGTCTTCCCTCCCACTGCAGGGGGTAGGGAGTGAATGAGAAACTGTGTAGTGTTTACCTGCCTGCTAGGTTAAACCATGACAACCACTAACAACACCTTCTCCACACCTCATCTACAAAAATGCACTTGATGGGAAACAGGTCTCTGAAGGTGAGTCAGACAAAGCTTAACACAATTAAGTCTTCTGAGACTGATATGTTCAAGAAAAAATTGTGCAAGCTCTTCTACCTCTTTGAGGTAGGGACAGAAATAGCCCCTTGCAACTGCTTGGTTTTGTTTTGATTTGCTCTTTCATACTATTAAAGAGCACCTTGTTGAGGATGTCTAATATGCAGGAAGAGTTGAATCAGCTTTGGGAAGCAGTATGAGACCCGATCTCCTACTTGAATAGCTAAGACTGAAGGGACACAAGCTTTCCATTACAACTAAACAGCTCAGAAAATGTAAGAAAGGCTTCAGCACTGGAGCTATGAGCTCACCAAAGGATTTTATTTTAAAAACATAGAAGACTCCAACAATATCCACCCTCTGGGCACATTAGAAGAGCCTTTGGTTCTTTTAACCCCTTAAGAGGGAGTGCAAAGCAGAAAAAGCTGCACACATTTTCTCAGGATGTATTTCTACTGGTAAACTTTAGGAAATAGGAGAATTTGGCAAAAGTTTAAAGGGCAAAATTCAAACAAAATAATGCATTCCACAAAGCATTGATTTAGCACATGCTAACTCATACCACTTAGCAAAATGCAACTCATTTGGTCCCAAGTGATCCAAAATACTAAAAAAGGAGATTAACAGAAGTTACAAAGAGAGAAAATGAGAAAAATAATGGCTACTACCAGAGAGTTCTGGGTAAGTCCACCTTCCACATAACCATGTGACAGGGCTCAAAGACAGAGACCATGTGTTGCTGCTTTTATTTCCTTTGGTCCCCTGTGGCCACACCCCACACCCCCCGGCTGTATTTGCATTGTGCCAGCCCACCTGGGGCTGGGTTAGGGGCACCAGGTATGGGGGGGCAGGGAGGGTGCTCCTGGTGTCCAATGACTGAGAGCTGTACCGGGGTTGCCCCAGGAGGCTCACAGGGGATGTGATAGAGCATCACCTCACACCCAACCTGTCCCTCCCTGTCTCCCCACTCCCAACACACACTTGAGTTGGTCCAAGCAATAATTAATATAAAATGCACTTTCTCACAAGTGTGACTCCAGACAACAGCAGATGTGACTGAAAGAGAACTGGCCTAGACCAGTCAGAGCTAGATGCATTGAAAGGGATGACTGGGCGATGAGAAGATCCTCAGCTGATCTTCCTCAGCACCTTCTCAGAGCAGGTGTGACAGGACAAATGGATGTGAGACATGATTCCTCGTGAAAATTATTACCTTGCACAGAAACTTGAGGTTAATTCCCAGCAGCGGTACTAGTTCTGTGTGGTGCAGGAAGGGACAGAGAGAGGAGTGGAGAACATGTGGCTATTCATCACTCAGGAAAGGCCAGCTGACAGTACAGAATGAGAACTGTTGGCAGGTCTCCCTCAGGTGCTGGAGTTATTGATCTCTCTGTTGCAAAAAACTTAATCTACTTTGGGGGAAAGATGATACCAAAACATAGTCTTGTTTTTTTTCCCCTGCATTACATTTTGAAATGAAGTTTCATTTGTAACAAATACTTCCTACCAAAGAGGGGGGAAAATACTATCTGTACCAAACAATTATTCCTGTATCCTTCTGTCAAAATGTTCAGGAATTTGCGTAAGGTTTCAGCTTACAAGAACCACCTTCAAATATGTCTGTCTGGATGTGATTTCTAAAATGTTAATGCTTCAAACTCTAAAACACTCCAAAGCAGACCAAACATAAGAGGCATGATAGCATGTTTCTGAGCTGATAATCTAACTAATCCAATTTAATCAACCAATAATATTTCCGTGGCGTTAAACCATTAACACTGTAGTGCCAGTACTCCTTTTTCTTAAAGAAAAGAGAAAATGAATGTAATGTTCCATTAACCTCTCTTCAATATATTAAACTATGAAATTAACTGAAAAATTAGTGAATTGTCTTGTAAAGTCAGCAAGAGCTTCTTATTGTGTCAATCATGCTTTAATTCATAAATCCCTTTACTACATCCTACAGCTGATTGAAAGTATTCACATGAATTTTAAGTAATACTAAGCATTAACATTCTAGGTTCACTGTAGAAGATGATAGATTATAAATAGAGTATAGAAGATTAAATGCAAGCTCATTTGATAGCTCTAACCTTAAAAAAAAAGGGGAGGCTTAACAGCTTTTTGGACTAATTAAGGGGAAAAAAAAAAAAAAAAAAAAGGAATATTTCTGACAGGGTGACAGAACTTCACTGACTTTTCCTGTTTCCTTCTTTTCTCTCCACCACCACACAAAAGTCTTATAACCATTTTTCCCCCCAAAGTTATCTTCAGACTTGTAAGCAAACACTCTTTATATGTAGCCATAATAAATGGTTGCAACCTCAAACACTGAGAAGTGGTTGACTACACTTGAAACATTAACCTGGGGACAATCACTGAACATTGCAGCCAAAGAAGGAGTCTCCATCAACTGTCTCTCTAGAAAAGCCTTCCAAAAGTTGTGTTTTAAAGATAAATGATATTTCAGTTGAATCAGACATCGGAGGACAATAGTGGCAGCTATCAGGTGTGCAACCTCACACTGATGAACAAACAAGCCGTGCTCTAACTCTACATCTTTCACCTGTGTGTTTATATAAGACATAATTGCAGGCATGATATAACAGGAAAAGTCTTCTCCCTGCTGGTTGCATCCTCATCTACACTTCACACCGGTCTACATTCCACCAGTTAATGGTATAATTTTGTATGATTGCCGCTTATCCTGGCAGCATACAGAGAAGCTCATCAGTGTTCCATTAATGTTCCCTGTTTCTTGCTTTGGTGTCCTCTGTAGGTGAATGAGATAAGTCAGATCCTTATATGCCCATAATAGAAAGAATTCATGTTCCTCTTTGCTGACAGTCCAAAAACGAGCATTTTCTTATTTTGTGCATCCACTCAACACCTCCTGACAGAAATGTGCCATTAGTAGGTACATTTACTGATATCTAACATGTATTTTACATGAGGGTTTAAGTCTCATTAAGTCTACTTGCAAGAAAAACTGATCTCTACCAGCATTAGGTAAAATTGAAATGTTTTACAGCACTCTTCTCACAGAACTCATGGCAGGGACTTTATAAACCAGCCTCCCAGTGCATCTGGAAGTTGAGTGATTTTCTGCCCACTCACTTGCTTTGGCATACAGCCCAGATGACCAGTCCACAAGTCCCCCAGAAGCTGGAGACCACACAGCTGCCCGTGGTGGCCCAAAAACGCTTCTCAAAGCCAGACACAGAGATAATTCCACTGCTGGGGCTTCATTACCTTTTTAGAAAATACCGCCAGGTTTAGGCCTATGTGGTAATTAAAGTAGTTACCCATAACTAATGATTTAAGTCTTGTCATTACTGCTGTAACACGACTGCAATTGTTTGGGATTTTTTTCAGTTCACCAAAGTAATTTACAGTGCTGAACTTCCACAGGTTGTGAAGGTAGATAATAAGCATAAGAAATAGAAAGCCACTGAATGGACTATTCCTCACCTCAGTATGGAAAAAGGCAAACATGCAGATATGTTCATTTTTTTTAATTGCTGAGAAGTAAAACTTCAGAAGTATACCTTGTATCTTAGAACATAATCAGTTTCCTCTCCCTGTTTTAATGTCAGCATAAAGAAAATTGTGCAATAACACAGTAGGTGTTAAACATAATAACATTCTGCACTAGAAAAACCTTTGACTAGTAACTAAATTAAAAAGAAATTGATGGAAAAGGTCTAACTGCTCTGGATGATGATAAATAATGCTAGTTCTTTCCTCCCATTTAGTTTAGGCAAATGAAGGGCTGGGATCTGACCCAATTATTCTATTTCATTTCTGGAGATAACTTGGAACATGTCTAGATATGAACAGATGCCAAAACACCCTAAATGAGACATTCATTTTTAATGCTCAGCTTCTCTGTCGAGTAATTTGGTTTATACGATACAGAGATCAGTAATTATTAGACTTCAATGAGAAGCTCTCTACTTTTCTTTGAAATTCCCTTTGTGCCCATTGTTACATTTAGACCAGTACTGATCTTTCTAAGGCTGAAAAGTTGCCTTTTAGGTTGTTTTGTGGAATTCATTAACACCCGCAGCTGTACTGATTCTCAATTTACTCGTGCAAATAGGAGCCTTTCAACTGAATTAAACCCTGGAAAATGTCTCAATCTGTCTGAGTCTCATCTAGGCAACCCATACTTTCTGCATCTGTGTGATAGAGAAACAAGACTGCTAGTATCTTAATATGAAAACAGTAACTCTGCCTGATATATTACTCCATTTTCCTTTACTTTGCCTCAGATTGCCTCAAAGATTGTTCAAGGTCATCCACCTCAAAAAATACAGAAGGAACTATTCAATTTCTTTACTGGTATGTTCCCCACATTTCATTACAACAAGATGATCTAAATAAATATGTTTATTACTTATATTATGAAAGACTTTAAGTACCTCCAGATCTTTTTTAAAAAAGAGATATATCATCTCAACGTTCCTTTAAGAAAACCTACTGGGTCCATATTCATGCCCAAGCTGTCACTGGATTTACTCCACTATTTTAGTGTGTAGGTGATAGCTATACACTTGAAGCTGCATGAATTTATACATGACCTCTCATGTATAATATGTTTACCATTTTACATGCTAACCTTTAATATCTGAATGAATATTGATTTGACCACAAGATTAGATAACAAACACACTTAAGGAAAACAGAAAAATAGGCAAATGGGCAGACATAAAGAATACAGGAATCCTGATTGATTCCACCTTCATGAACAGTGCAGCATGACTAAATACTGAGTGGCTTTCTATCTTCCTCAGAGACCTTTGTTAACATTTCTACACTGTATAGACTCTTAGTTGGGGTCCCCCTAGCTGGTCTTTGGGGACAGTCTGGCTGTCCCAGGAGAGCTGTGAACATGAGAGCACAGACTGCCTAGGGACTGTAGGTACTTTCCAAGAGGACTGCAGAATTCCTTATCTTTGAATCTCACAGTGTCTCATAAATGTCCTTTCAAAGGAAAACCTCAGTTTGTGCTGGTAAACTGTGTTTTAAAAATACATAGACAGCTTTGCAGTTAGGCAGAAAAACTGATTAGATAGTCACTGTTACCAACCAAAAAAACCTTGATGTGAACTTATCACCTTTTATTCCATATTTTCTGCTCTGACTTGGTCTACTAACCAGACAAACATCTTTCTATTCCAGGAATTGTTTTCTATGTCCATAACTTTATAGCTTTTGTCTATGACAAAAATATCATTATGAGCTTTTTTTTATTTTTTTCTTTTTTATGTCTGGTTAGTAACTGCATTAACCTTCAGTTATCACGTGTACAACTGAGCAGGGAGTTGCGATAGTGTCTCAAAGAAATAGTGGAATCCCATTGTGGATCGATCTCTGTATTACAGAATGAGACTCATGTGTATACTTTAGTGAAGAATTCGTGGAAGCAGAAAACTACCTGTTCTCCCCCCCGGGCTCTGATGCCTCATTCAGTATTGCTTATCACTGAAGGCATAGAATGACAAAAGAGTAAACAACACTGAATAGACTGCAGAAGGAATAAGCACATCACAAACTATTTCATCTGCACTGTATTGAGACATTTAGCAGAGCTCTTACTCAGTCTTTCTACTCAGAAAAGAAAACACTGCAAAAAAAAAATAATGCCAGAGACCCAAACTGCTGTTAGTTTTCTGTTTGCAAGTAAAACTGAGCCCAACAGTAGTTTTACAGGGGAAAAAGAAAGTACTAATGAATATCAAAGTTGTACTGATATATGTATATTTATGCAAGTTTCTTTACTTATTTATTTCAAATTTATTCCATACATATGTGTATACATATGCATATGTAAGTATGCTGTAATTAGGAGGGGTACTGCTCCACCTTCAATAAATCTTATGTTCCTGGGGGAACATGCATTTTTTAACTGTGTTCCAGCAGACTCAAGAGAATGGGCTGACTTCTGGTGGGATGGGTATGTGAATTCTCAGGAGGTACACATAGATATATGCAGAATACTTTCTAAAGACAGGCAGGTCTATCCAAGTGCTGCTTTTGACTCAACTGGTGTCATTACAGCTGACTACAATGATCACAACTAAAGCAGAGAGCTATAAGCCATAGACAGTCAATGCCCCTTAACATGACCCTTGAGCATTCATTCCCAGTGTGGAACAATAATCAACATTGCAAATGAGGATTTCACAATAATAGCTACAATTGGATCACTACTTTGATGACATTCAACATCTTATCTCAGAATTGCTTACGTTTTTCCCTGATTTGAGCTTCAGAGAGAAAGTAGGAAGCAACTAGGCATATTAATTATACCAGAAAAATAAGGTTATGTAAGAGGAAAGAGACCCCTTTTACCCATGCATCTTCTGAATACCTTCTTCTGTACAGATAAGAATAAGCAAGTTTTATATGGCAGTTTGCAGAGACATGTTGACACAGAGTGAGATGCAGAGACAGAGTTTGCTCAGCCATCAGAGCACTCCAGAAATACTAATAGAGAGAGCTCAAGGCAGTGACAACCAGGCATTTCTATCTTAGAGTTTTTGTTCCTTTATACTGGTTATTTTCTTCTTTCTGATGTCATTTTATGGATTATGTTTATGCCTGTGCCTGAAGTCTGTCAATGGCTCATTCTCATTAGTGTTTCCTATGTTAGCCCACTATAGTGTGATGCGTGATGGCATTATTGTTTAATAAGCCACACAGTGTGAATACCTTGCCTGCTGTGGAAGGATGGTAAACAATCTTGCATCAAATTTATGTAGCTATGCAAAGCTCAGGCAGTAACCTCTCTGGTGTCCTTTTATAAGGCACTATAATTTTAATATTTTTTGCAGTTTTGAAAAAAAGAAGCAGGGCTGATGAACAGAATATCAGAAATAGTGATGCAAAACTAGAAGCCAGTCAGAAAAGTTAAAAAGAAGTAAACTAATTTATCCAACAGCAGAATCCCTAAAATATTTCCAGCTTTTATCTAGATTCTTTGTTTTTAACCTATGAAGAGCAGATGGAATAACAAAAAAAGGGTACCTGTGACTAATCAAGCCTATGAAAATGACCAAGTCAATTAGAAAAGGAAAAAAGTGGGTTTTTTTAGTGTAAAGCTCTGCTATTCATGCCTGTTTCTGTACAGTACATTTTCTTATCACTTTTTTTAACATTCTATTTGGCTGTAAATAGATTTAAAAATCCACCTTGTGAGAACCAGTGCAGCAGCCAATTAGAAACATCAGACAAATGTTTTCTATCTGATAGCCTGTAAATTGCTAACACATTAATATATACATACTTTAGATACTATACATGTAATGCATTTATACACACTTTACAGCTCCTTTCAGAAGAATATGAAACAAAACCACAGGTAAAAACATTGTGTAAATGTTTGATTCCTGTTTGTGGGAATGCAATAATTTACACTTGAATTCTTATAAAAATGAGAATTTCTGTGAACAGTGTAGAAATGGGGAAATATGGCCCTTAAACTAGCAATTAATGTTTAATCCTTATTAGTTAAGTAATTTTATAATTATAGTAGACAGCCATATAAGGTACAAAGTATGTAATAGCTATGTCTAATTATGCAGTGGTGCTATTTCAGTGTCAAAATTGTGTACATTTCTAAAGACTTCTTTTTATGCTAGTAATACTATGGAAAAAGTAAACCAAACTGACTATTTAATAGAAGTTTAGTTTGGTCATATGTATTAGAACATAAATGTGCTTTTATTTTATATATGTTTTCAGGTATTTGTTGCAAAGGTGTGTATCATTTTAACAGGCAGTGCTATAGCACTGCTAAATCTGCCTGGTTTTCTTCAAATGGTTAACTGAAAAGATTAAATTTGTTTTCTGTTCTCTTGCAGTAGGGAACCCAGGTGCCTTAATTCTTTAAGTGAGTCTGGTCTATTATGTCTTTACAGAAAGATGCTGTGGTTAACATTTAATCCAAGGGCTGATGAAGCTCAAGATCACTCAGCTGTGATGTTGACTGTGGTTATTTGATAGTCAGACTGTTTCACAGAAGAGCCCAGGGTTCCTGTTAAGAAACACTGGATGAATTGATTATTGGACTCAGTACTTTACTGTCAGAGCCAACCACTATGATAAAAAATTAGCCTGTATTTTAAAATAGGAGGTTTGGGCTTTCTGTTTATTTCATATTTTTCTGATTATTCATTCTGATTATTCAGATGGTTAGAAACATAGCTTTAAGACTATATTTACTTATAAATAGTTTATATTCATTTGCAGTTTTGCCTGTATTATCCCTTTGTTTAAATAATTATTTATCTTTTCCAGCATTTACCTTTTTATGTCTTCAGTGGCATTGTGTTTCCCCTCAGCTGCTTTTCCCTGATGGAAATAAGAAGGGAGTATCTGCTGATTTGTAGGAGGCTCTGGACTCCATTGACTGTCCCAATACTTCAGCTCTAGTTCATCTGAATTCATCTTTTTTAACACATGTGATCATAACTGCACAGATTACCATGCCCAGATCACCCATGACAGTAACACAACCTACTGCTTTTATTTAAACCACCCATTGACTATGTTTCAATACACATACACACGTGACAGCATTACCCAAATGCTTTTGGATAACAGTATATCTACTAGACCTTTTTTTCTCTTTAGTCACCTCAAAGCTGTTAAAATGCTAGATCTTGGCCGAGATTTCTGTCTCTTCTCCTTAAGTGTATGTCTCAGCAAGTCATGTAAATGATTTTGTTCTGTCTCAATGTAGGATTAGACATAGTGTCCCTATGATATGCTAGTTTTTCCTTGACAGTACTTCTCAGCTTTCTATACTTCTTAACTTTCTATCACAATCAGCCATAGCACAGTAGTGTAGATGTTCCAGAAAAACAAAAACTAAAACCAACTAAACCCCACAATCATGAATTTGGCATATAAATCTTTCTTTTGAAAATTACTTAGTTCATTTCTGTAAAGGTACCAAAGATACCCAAAGATGGGTGAGTAGTGGCATTTTCAAAAATGTGGCACTCACTGCCTATCATCTGAAGACATATTAGGACTTGGTTTGCAAACAGTACCAGTAACTTGTAATGTATTCGACATGGCTTTCCAAATGCTAGAAGTCATCAGTGGAAACACTTTTTCAATTCTGCCTACACTTCTGACAGGGCAGAAGCACAAATTTCCAAGCAATTCTGTGTCACACCTGGACATTTCAGCTTACATTGCTGTCACCTGTGCATCTTATTTTCAGAACCCTGGTGAAAGCATGCCTGGGACAGAGGATTCCACTAGATATAAAACATAGACGTCCATTTTTTCACTTAGCCTCTGATTTAGTGCCTAAAAAATGTTTCTTTCTCATATGAAGTGTTTAAATATATTGAATAGGTGTATCTTAATTTAAAATAGTGAAAAAAATCTCTGCACAAGTCTCAACATGTTAATTTCTCAATCTTGATCCAGGTCTGTTTCTGCGGGTCTGGCCTGGGAAGTGTCCCAAACCAGGGTTGCTGTTTCCAGACTCAAGAATGGTCATGTAAGACCTAACAAATGCACATTAGTTGAAGCCAGTAAGAACCATCTTAAATGATGATTGAAGTTAACAGGGTTCACTCAGCTCGTTCCAGGAAGTGCAAAATCCTGTTCCGTTGTGTCTACCAGTTGTTAGATATCCACATTTCCAATCTAGCCCATTTTCAGAGCTACTAACAAGGATAATTCCATGGTCAGCTTTGGAAATGTATCCCCTTCCAGCGTTTTGCTACAGGGTGCCAAACCGTAGACAACAAGAGTTTAAGATTTAATTTTTAAATTGCACTCAAGCTTGGAAACAAGTGTAGGCCTAAGCAACAAAGTTGATATACCTGTACTATGCAGGAGACCATGATGGTAGCCAGAAAGTTTGTTGCAGATAACAGGAGGTGAAGGGATGTCACTTCGTCAGGCTCATCAGTTGCTTCTCTCCATTGTATCTAAATTGTACAGTTAGCTGTGATGAAACTATTACAGTTACCTAAACATGTATGTGATTCAGAAGTATTGTGAGAATTGGACAACACAGAATCTGTCCAAGGAAAAAGCAGCTGAAAGCTGAAACATTAAAGCTTAAAATAGACATTGAGGGTGTCAATAAGAAATATCTAACGGAATGGAATTAGTTAATCTTTTATCATACAGCATCAGAATATTAAATCACAAGCAATGACGAACAGATAAGCAAGAAGAGAGCATTTCAATTTAGACAAAGGAAAAGTGTTGTAGTAAAAAAAATGGATCCTGGCCAAGGGAAATCTGTTCATTATTCAGTACCTTAAACTGAGAGAAAGATCCTTAATGTAGAGCATGATCTTAAGAAGGTATTTTATCTCTAGGATTTTTCAGTGATTTTCTTCTCTCCTTACAAATCTGTTTGCAAAGAATACATATTATTTCATTCTTATGTAGCCATACGGTTAAGTGTCTCATTTCCTGGTATGCAGCAATCATTAAAACAGCATTACTGGGACATTGTCAAAGTGCCCTTTGGGTGAATGGATTTCTCTAGTGTAGCCCCAGGTAGCAAGGTACACCTCCATTGAGTTGCACAGCTCACTCTTAGGTATAGAGGAATTTAAAAACAACAGCATTATCTAGGAAATTTCATTGTCACACAGAAAGAAGCAGTTGAGAAAAATGCTATCATTTCAGGCATCCTATTGAAAGTTCATGGAAGTTAAGCTTCTAAGCTACTTATAGTTCAAACTAGAAATGTGACCCTAAGATTCACTAACACTAGGACCTACACACATAGGTCATGTAGGTTCATTTTAAAATGAAATGTCTATCCTACAAGTATCTTTTAAGAAATTCATTTATGACATTTGGCAGTGTAAATTTTCTGCTGCTTTCCATAAATTTCTCATTCAGCAGGAGGGCTCTAACTGAGTCATAACTGAGGCATGCAGTAATTAATGTCTCTTCAGACATGTCTTTAAGGTGGTTAGGAACTTAGTTGTGTGAAATCTTATTCATCAGGTGCACTGTTTCTAAGAATTCAGTCATACGAGTTTACTCAGATTTGCTTCTTTGAATGACAAAAATCATTGCCAGTGCATAGTCAATACAACTATGAGACAGTGATCTGCTTCTATTGTGTTTGCAAATCATTTGTGAAATGGTTAACTAAATAGGAAATTATCTGTTAGAGTTTATTTGTCAGCCAACAAGAAAAGAACTTTGAATTTATTTTCTGATGAAGTGAAAAATTCTTCCTCCTCTTTATTTACGGAGCAAGAAAGTGTGTTTTCTTACAGCACAAGGAAGCACAAAATTGCACAGTGCAATGTAGAAAGGGTTGCTTTCTAGAATGTACATGTACCTCAATACATTTGCATATGTGCAAATGATATCTGTAGAATTAATCATTCAGCAGTAATGCTAATTTTTTTATAAAACCATGTTGACTGTGCTAGAGTGTGCAAATCTTATTTAAAAAGCTTTACAATCATGATAAACATCTTTTCTAAGCTATTTTTCAGAACTTGTGTGTTCTTACATTACATTAACTCCTCCCATCCTGCAAATGCAAGGAAAATCCATCTCTATGTAAGGAATAAAATAACAGAAACTGACCTTACTTTTTAAGAAGATTTTTTTAATCTATTTTATCTAACCCACGCAGCTGATGTTAAGATTCTTTAAGCAATATTAATTAGGTAAGAAACTCAGGAAACAGGATCTAGTTTATTTGTAAAACTAGTACAGGTCATTCTGGTTTACCAGGCAGTTTCAACACCTTGTGGTAGACAGAAGACTTTATTCTGCATGCCAGTGCAACCCTTTTGAGATGGATATTCATAAGTCTTACATTACAGAAATAACTGCACCTTTCCTCACATCTCTCTGTCCTCAATGTCTGGTGCCAGAAGAAAATGTTAATCTAATCAAAGGTTTGGAGGGGAAATTAGAGAAATGGTGATACACACAGCTTGCATCTGCCAATAAACATAATGATCATTTCTTTCTCCCTTGTGTTAGAATTGCTGCAAGTTAATATACTTGACTATGGCAAGGAACAGAAAGCTCTATACTCTTACCAGTCTCCTTAGTTAGTTCCTTCAGCCCACAATTCTGCCTTTTGTGCAGGATGCAGTTCTGTTCCCCATGAGGTTAGCATGCACTTCACATATGTTCATATACATTATTAAAAAATGATTCTGCATTTTGTAAAACTCTTAAATGGCAAGGTCCCTATGCATCCGGGAGTTGCACAGCACAGAAAGAAGGTGGTAAGCTGGTTCTGAGGTGAGTGATATTTCCTGACAGGGATATAATACATCCAAAGTAGGGTTCAATTTCAAGTGTTCACTTGGCTGAGGACCACAAGTGATGAAATGCCATTGTGGTGTACTTCTTAAAACAATCACGGGCATTCTACTTGCTTACAGATGCATGCACTTTAATTTAACTGGACCACACAGTCCTGAGTAAACAGTGTATATGACAGTATATGAAAGCTGATTTCTTAAAGAGCCAGGAAACTCTTATTTTTAACCACTAATTGAAGTCGTCCTCATTTGATAGATTTTAATGTAGTAAAAAGACTCCTTTCCTGCCAATCTGTTGTCAGCTGAACCAATCAAGTAGTGTGTTCCATTTATATAAGGTTTCCACATGGCTCATTTAAACTTATTTTTTAAATATTATAGTGAGATATTAATATGTGATAACTTGAAAATATGTGTTTCCCCTTAAAAAATGAGTTGCCAGAACTAAATGTCTAGTATCATAAAGTTTATAATAAATTTAAAAATCCCTGGAAGTTGCATTTACAGATATATGCATTATCACTGCATTTACCTGAACTGTAGAGAAGTATTTTAGAAGTATGAAGAATGATAATGACAATAAGGGTATTGTCAAATACAGGGAACTGTATGGTGACTTTTAAATTGTGGAAGAGAGATTTCCCTTGCAAACAAATTAAGTCCAGCTTTTAGACTCACATTCTATACCAGGGATGAAGTCCTTCAGAGTAAGGGCTACACTGTTTTTGTTTTCTGCACAAGATCAATACAAGGACAGGAGTGTGATAACTTCTTTTTCCTTTGTAGCACTGTGTTAACTACCACTTGTTTTGCAAACAAGTGAAGAACAAGGTAATGGGGCAAGAAGAGTGAATAAAAGGTCTGGTGAAAATGGAGGTCTGGGTTCATCCTGTTTGACTTGACTGAGCCTCATAAATTAGCAGGCTAGTAGCATTATGTTGCATTTACCATAAGTGGATGGAGGCAGACACCTCTAGAAGGCTATTCAACCCACTTCAGTAAGTGATTTGGGACTTGTTCTCTCTCTCCATGTTGATACTGAGCTTGCCTGAACTCATGTGAAAATGCCAACAATCCTGGCCAGAACTCATACTTCACACAATGCCCTTGTATAGTCATCTTATTGAAAGCGTATTGTGTGCCTGCTTAGAAATGAGTTGCTGCCCAGCATGCAGAAGTGATCCAGTAAATGATGACAGAAAGTAGATGCCATATGGCCTGTTGCAACTGGTAGTAATATGCAACAGCCTATAACACACAGAAGTGGTAGCACAGGAAGAGGCTCATTTTATTAAAAAATTGAAGGTAAAAGGGAAAAGATAAGTTTTCTTATCTTTTGCGTATTTCTTAGTGAGTTACTTCTCTGCATGGTCTGCTTAAAGAAATGCTTTTGTTAACACCAATCACACTGTTGACAGAAATTATCTTTTTATATTCTTTCTAGCAACAATCTATGGTTTAAGTTCATTATCTGTGTCCTCAGTACAGAAATGAGATGAAGGAGCCTTCTTTTCTTTTTTTTTTTTGTTTAAGTACTAATGTCAAATATATATGTGTACCACAGACCAGCTGTGCACAATGAGGAGTCCCCACTACATGCACATGAATAAGTGTAACTAAATAGAGTTTCTTCTTTTTATCAGACTGGTATTATATGTTAGCCTTTAAGGTTTCTCAGGTAATTTTCTGAAATATGAAACTTTCCTAATTTCTATGTATCAGAAGCTAATGTGCAGTACAGCCATTGATCAAATTAACATCATTGTGATTAGTTCAGACTTGCACTGTTTTGCTTAAAGCAGGGAAGAATGATATTAATTGCTAATAGCACACAAAAGGGATTACAAAAAGCACTTTTGAAATAAAAAGGTGTTTTGTGAATCTAAAAGTATCCTTCATTTCTCTTCTGCAATGACCCTATCAAAGATCTCAGCTTGAGCCATCCTACATACTTGCTGATAACATAGAACCCAGTTGTCTGTATAGTTCACTTCATTTGTTTATTATTAGTGTATTTTTACAGTGGCAATTGCAGGAAGCTCTTTTTAGGCACAAAGGCCAATACTGCCTCTGCAGGGAACTGTGCAACTTATTCATGACTTGATTGGATTTCTGGGTCACAGAAAATGGATTAGTGTTAAAAAAGGAGAACAGACCCATGTCAAATATATTTAAATGGAAAGAACATTTATTTTGTAATATCATTGTTGTTTTGGGTCCAATTTGAGAAAATAAATCTTGAAGAATACTGTAAGGCCTTGGAGGCCCTGGAAAATCACTTTTCTTTGAGCTTCAAAAGAATCCTCAAAAGAATTTAAGAAATTAGTTCCAACTACTCTGAAATGATCAACAGAAAGTTGTCATTAGGATAACTTGTGTTTTGTGGAAATCCACAAATATCTGCCTAGCCAATATGATACTCTTTGAGGAAAACATTAAAGGATTCTACAAAACATTAAACTCTTGGCACAAAGGAAAGCAGAGGATACTTATTTGTCAAGCTTCAGCTTTGCTCTGCACTGAGCATAATGTAGCATGTAACCTGCAGGAACAAGCCTAGAGATTGTGCTACAGTACTTTGAAGCTGTTCTCTCCATTTCATAAGCTGATACACAAGCTTCCATGCACAAGCTTCCCATTACTATCCAGCTGATGGTGCTTGTGATCTCTGGACCACTACTCCAAATTGTTTTATGCCTTACAAAACACAAAGCTGGTAGAGATCTCAGATCACCCAATCTATCTGCCTATGTCACAAAAGGAAAATGAAGATCACCTACATTCATTTTTTTTCTTGAAGGCTTTGCCTAGCTTGTTCTTTGATTTTCCACACATTTCCTCTTCAGTAGTATTTTGCCCAAAGCAAGATTAATTTTTTAATTCAAATTTCCTTTAATGTTAGACCTTGCTCACAAAATAGCCTCAAATTCAAGTACCAAATTAGCAGCAGGACAGACTTGGATATGCTATATATATATTTAGTAAGTACCATTATATATCCTAAGAGTGAAAGGTCTTTCTGAAAGACAAAAGTGAAGTTGGTCTGTAGTTATACTTTGCAGATTGACAGGTAGGAAAACTTTCTTACAAGTAAATTAAGCCTGAATTTTTTGGCCTGACTAAACTATCTAGACTGAGATAAGAAAGAGAAAAAATGCAAGGTGATTTTACATCATGCTCATACTGGATAGATTGAGACCAGATGAAGGGCAGGCAATAGCTAATGTAAGAGGCAATAATGTACAACCATAAGAATAGTTATTATATCTGTAGGCTTTCACTGCCAATTCCTCTCATTACTTGAGACACCGAACAATAAATTTCTATTCCTTAGATCTTCTCTGTTGTGCTAGGAATGCGGATATATAGAGCATAATAGAGCAAATCTGTGTCTTGAGATCATACCTCTTAGTAAGGTAAAAAATCTCATGAGACAAAGTCACTGTCTTTAGTGAATCACCAGAGCAGGAAATTTGGAAAAGGACTTCACCAGCCCTTCAGAATCTGTCACTTTTCTTCCAACTCAGCTAAAAACAACTAGGTGCAAGAGGAGAAAAAGAGAAGTGTGAGTACAGAGTATTGCCTGTGAAATGATTGATATGTATGACTATCCCTGTCTAAATAACACATTGCCCCTTAGTAAAGTTTGGCCAAAAAGTTTATGGCATGCAAAGGAATACTGCATCTTTCCCAGCTGCTATGGAAGAGAGTTGCCAACCAGTAAGATTAGCCATTATTGAGGAGTCGTTCTCCTTTTTCCAGAGTGGAAGCCCTGTTTCTTTTTTTTTTTTTTTTTTTTTTTTTTTTTTTTTTTTTTTTTTTTCTTTTTTTTTTTTTTTTTTTTTTCTTATTTTACATGTTTTGTCCTGTTTTCTTCATTTCACATCTACAGAGGTTCTGTTCCCATCATATAAAAACAATATGGATCTACCCTGAGGAGTTCCGGTTTTTTCTGGCCTTATATTTTCATGGGTAAGCCATGAGAATATGTTCTGATCTACCTGGTCTGTAAATCAGCAGTGGTGGAATCCACTGGACTTGAGGTCTCACAAGGTTTCCCCTTCCCTGTTGACCAGGGCAATTCTGGGTGCATAATTTTGCCATGGCACCACAAACCAGGCACACAAACACACAAACATGTAGAGGGTGCTTTTCCCTGATGCCGCCTCACATATACACACTCATTCCTACCTACATTTGCACTATGCATCTTCACTTTCACATTCAGAGAATCAGTAAGTTTTGTTATTACAAAGGCCAGTTTGGGGTGGACTACAGGAAGAGTAAGTTGATAGAAAGGAGCAAACAGAAAAATGAGTTACACATGTGAGTATGTGCTATTCCAGGGAAAATAAATCAAATCCTATTAATGAATATTTAATTTAGACAAACATTCTGCAGCAATATATAGTAAAATTTGCAGATGTGATGATAGAGTCCTTTAGTGAAATGATCTTAGTGGGATGATTTGAGGTAATGAATGGGAAACAAAGTATTTCATCTCTAGCTGGAGGGGCCTGCACATTGGAAGGCAGGTAATACTGACATCTACAGTATCTTGTACTTTAGACCCCTAAAAACTTTCACATAACACCAAAATGAAACTAACATTGTTAGTTCAAGACAAATGGAGAGTACTGAATTAGGAATTCTTAAAACTTGCTTTGGTGAGTCATATGCTTTAAAATTATTAATTATACTCTCCTTTAAGTGGAAATGTACTTATGAGAAGTGCTCTGAATACTAGTTTAGAGATAGTTCATACTTTTACACAATATACTCAAGAGAAATAATGGCTGGAACAGCTGGTGATGATTAATTTTTTATAGAGAAAAATAGTACTGTGAACATACTGAGCTGAGAAAGTACTAGAAATGTTTGGCAAGGGGGCATATACCTAGGTTATTTCAGATGGAAACAAAGGGGCCAAAAAAAAATCAGTGTTTTGGGGTTGATGATGTTATTGCTCTCTCCTTCAGTTATAAATTATAGAATGAAAACAGATGGAAGCTGGTTCTCTTTCACCTTCCTTACCTGCAGCTGATACAATATGTTCTTGTTATCTATTAAGAAAACATGGCATATTCCTCCACTGTTCATTGCCTTCCTTTGAGTTTATCTAGCCCACCAACAGGATACCTTGCAGGATTCAGACACTCCTGTATGGAGGTTACAGCATAAGAAACACAAAAACATTGAGCATCTATCTCATTACATTTAATATCACTCCTCAAAATACTTGTGGTAAAGCTACTTCCATTTTAAGACAGATATAGGAAAAAAAATTGGGGGGTTGTTTATTTCAATAGCTTGCAGAATCCCTGAGTTATCAGTTCAGCAGCTGGGAGAGAAGTACCCCTGTGTGAGGTTTGGACTGGAGTCTACCTGGCCAGGAAGCAGCTCTGCAGACAAGGATGTGGGGTTCTTGGCAGAGCACAGCTAAACATGAGGCAGAGGGTGCTGTGGCAGCTAAGAAAGACAGAGTTATCCTAGACTGTATTAGGAACTGCATAGCCAGGAGATTCAGGAAATTTTTTTGGCCTTCCCTTCTATTCAGCAACTACTGTGTCTTCAACACGGATGACAGACCAAGGAGGTCTCAGTGCCCTAAGCTGGAGAAACATGACTGTGGGAATGATCAACTCCCAGTTGACCCTGAAATTGTGTGGGATCTGCTGCTCCAGCTGTATCCCTACCAATATATAGAGATGATGGGATCCTCAGAATCCTCAAAGAGCTGGCTAATCTAATCATAAAACCTCTCTCAATGATTTTTGAGTGGTCTTGGGAATCCAGATTGGTCCCAGCTGACTGGAAGCTGGTGAATGTTGTCCCAATATTCAAAAAGGGCAAGAAGGAGGACCTCAGAAACTTCAGGCCCGTCAGTCTCACTTCAGTGCCTGATAAAGTTATGGAGAAGATTATTCTGGGAATTCTTGAGAAACAACTGAAAGGCAATGCAGTTACAGCCAGCACAGCTCTGTGACAGGAAAGTCCTGCTTATCCAACCTGACCTCCTTCTATGACAAGGTAAACCCACCTAGCTGATCAAGGGAAGCCTGCTGATGAAATCTTTTTAGATTTCAGTAAAGCTTTTGATACTGTCTCTCACAGGATCCTCCTGGACAAAGTGTCCAGCACACAGCTGGATAAACACATCATGTGGTGGGTGAGCAATTGGCTCAAGGGTCAAGCACAGAGGGCAATAGTGAAAGAGGTGACATCAGACTGGTGACCTGTCACTGATGGGGTTCCACAGGGCTCCATCTTGGTCCCTGTTCTCTTCAATATCATAAATTACTTGGATGCAGGACTGGAAGGGATACTAAGCAAATTTCCAGATGATACAAAACTCAGAGGAGCTGTTGACTCCCTCGAAGGCAGGGAGGCCCTGCAGAGAGACCTCAACAAATTAGAGGACTGACCAAACACCAACCATATGAAGTTCAACAAGGGGAAGTGACAGATTCTGCAACTGGGGTGGGGCAATTTGGGTGTTCGTACAGAACCTAGGCAATGATGTGCTGGAAAGCATCTCATGTGCCATGGAAAGGGACCTGGGCGTCCTGGTCAATGGCAAGTTGGATATGAGTCAGCAGTGCCCTGGCAGCCAGGAGGGCCAACCGTGTCCTGGGGGGCATCAGGCACAGCATCACCAGCTGATCAAGGGAGGGGATTGTCCCGCTGTGCTCTGCACTGCGGCGGCCTCACCTTGGATACTGTGGGCAGTTTGGGGCACTGGAATGTAGGAAAGATGTACGCTATTAAAGAGAAGACAGGGAGGGGCCTTGAGGGGAAGCCATATGAGGAGCGGCTGAAGGCACCTGGTGTGTCCAGCCTGGAGAAGAGGAGACTGAGGGGAGACGTCATTGCAATTACAACTTCCTTGTGAGGGGAAGAGGAGGGGCAGGTGCTGATCTCTTTTCTGTGGTGACCAGTGACAGGACCTGAGGGAAAGGCCTGAAGTTGTATCAGGGGAGGTTTAGGTTGGATATTAGAAACCGGTTCTTTACTCAGACCCTGGGTGGGCACTGGAACAGTCTCCCCAGAAAAGTTGTCACAGCATTAAGACTGACAGAGTTCAAGAAGAGTTTGGATGATACTTTCAGGTATATGGTGTGATTCTTGGGGATACTCCTTAGCAGGGCTAAGAGTTGGACTCAGTGATCCTTGTGGGTCCCTTCCAACTCATCATATTCTGTGATTCTGTGATACTGTAGTAGTTTTGAGTATTGGATCCAGTTTGGGGAAAGACACCGATAAACTGGTGCAAGATCAGCAGACCAGGCACAAAGTTGGGCACAGGACAAGAGTATTTGCCCTGTGAAGAGAAGCTTCTGAGGGGAAAGAGATTATTCAGATTCCTGAATAGAAAACTTAATATCATTTGGCCAGTATATGTAGGGAGGTTACCAAAATAGACATAACCAAATGTTTCCCAGTGGTGCATGGTGGGAGAATGAGGGACAACAGATATAAATGAAATCAAGAGAGCCTTAGGCTGGATATTGCTGACAGCAGTGAAGACCCATGAGGATAGTCAAGCACTGGAACAGGTTCTCTGGTAAGGAAGTTCAGCTTCCGTCTTTGGAAGTTTTCAAGATCTGACTGCATAAATCCCTGAGCATCCCGCTCTTACCTCGCAGCTGAGTCTGTTTTGAGCAAGCAGAAGGCCTAGAGAGCTGCTGAGGTCCCTTCCAAGCTGAATGGTCTGGAATCAGCTGCACCTGGAGTGGTTGCAGTGCTGTGGTTTTAATTTTGCCTTATGTTCTGACTATGATTTTTGACACTAGACAAAATACTTACCAAGCACACATTATGCTACTTCATAGCAACAAAAGTTATAAGGTCTTAAATGGAACACATTATGCAAAATGTTTGTCTGCTTAGAAATGAAGCTGTGCTAGGAAACATGGCAGCAAAACTCTAACAGCATAAGGAAATTAATTCAGCAACAGGGACTCTTCGGGTTCCATTTCAGTGGAAGAGCAGCCCTCAACACCACTCACTACTGGATTCCAGTCCAGTAAACCAAAGAACCTAGAAACAAAATAGAACTTATCAGGTCAGTTTGTTAAACTGAATCTGATGGGTTGTTTCCTATTTATGTTTTCAAACACCAAGAGAGACATTTGTAAACTGCATCTAAGAATTTGCTGCAGCCTCACATCTTTTAAACCAAACATAATAACTTTGAACTAACAAAAGTTATGCTAACTGTAATAAAAAGATTGATTTTTCTTTCTGACTTCACATCTTTTAAAATATTTATTTGGCAACATTGCTAAAACTCTGGAATGTTACTTAAGATGCTGCATAAATGCTAAAAACTATTTGCATCATCTTTGTCTTCTATCGATTTCAAAACAGAGAAAAATGGGAACTAAGCAGATGTTGCAATGTAAAATAATGGGCACTCATCTCAAACTAATGAAAAGCACAGGTAATACCTCAGTGATTTTCAGCCTTTGCTATCCTCATGCAAGAAACAGCAAAAGAAAATTTCAGTACTGATGGAATATGATGAAGAGGGGTATTTGTAGATGTGGACAATTTGAAGACAGGATTAGTAATACCCTAAGTTCTCATAATAAAAAAGATGGATTTTATTTTATTGGAAAGAATTCTCAAATGTCTTCTTATGTTATTGTTTTTGAAATAATAGTTTCTTCTTAATTTTTATCACAAATGGTGTTATTCACACATTTATGCTCTTGTGCTGAAAAGTTCGTTAGTATTTTCAAAATGAGTTGAATATATAAATACAAATAATGTTAACATTTTCTACTTTTGTCTTTCAAAATTTTGTATCTATCTGCACAAGCTTTTTTATATGTATCTCTCAACATTTCTGGCTCCGTGGCAGGACTTCTAACCTGTGAATAATAAATTATTCATGTTGTGTTTCTTTTTCATTTAGTTACAACAATAAAATAAACAAACAATTTCCATTTCTAACTGTTCTCCAAGAAAAAAAATGATTACGCAATCAGTTTTTTTAAGTATTGATTACTGTAGTATCTCTCACATAGATGAACAGAAAAAATTACCTCTGAATTATCCCAGTTTTTATTTTATTTTAGTTCTTTCACTGAGTGCAGAAACATAAATATAAGAACATACAATAAAATACCACTCAGGAAAATAATTAGTATTTTAGGTATGATATATGAAAACTCCCCTTGTGAGCTTTGTAAGTTGAGCCTTTAAAATCAGCCCAGTAGGCAAGTCNGGAGACTGAGGGGAGACGTCATTGCAATTACAACTTCCTTGTGAGGGGAAGAGGAGGGGCAGGTGCTGATCTCTTTTCTGTGGTGACCAGTGACAGGACCTGAGGGAAAGGCCTGAAGTTGTATCAGGGGAGGTTTAGGTTGGATATTAGAAACCGGTTCTTTACTCAGACCCTGGGTGGGCACTGGAACAGTCTCCCCAGAAAAGTTGTCACAGCATTAAGACTGACAGAGTTCAAGAAGAGTTTGGATGATACTTTCAGGTATATGGTGTGATTCTTGGGGATACTCCTTAGCAGGGCTAAGAGTTGGACTCAGTGATCCTTGTGGGTCCCTTCCAACTCATCATATTCTGTGATTCTGTGATACTGTAGTAGTTTTGAGTATTGGATCCAGTTTGGGGAAAGACACCGATAAACTGGTGCAAGATCAGCAGACCAGGCACAAAGTTGGGCACAGGACAAGAGTATTTGCCCTGTGAAGAGAAGCTTCTGAGGGGAAAGAGATTATTCAGATTCCTGAATAGAAAACTTAATATCATTTGGCCAGTATATGTAGGGAGGTTACCAAAATAGACATAACCAAATGTTTCCCAGTGGTGCATGGTGGGAGAATGAGGGACAACAGATATAAATGAAATCAAGAGAGCCTTAGGCTGGATATTGCTGACAGCAGTGAAGACCCATGAGGATAGTCAAGCACTGGAACAGGTTCTCTGGTAAGGAAGTTCAGCTTCCGTCTTTGGAAGTTTTCAAGATCTGACTGCATAAATCCCTGAGCATCCCGCTCTTACCTCGCAGCTGAGTCTGTTTTGAGCAAGCAGAAGGCCTAGAGAGCTGCTGAGGTCCCTTCCAAGCTGAATGGTCTGGAATCAGCTGCACCTGGAGTGGTTGCAGTGCTGTGGTTTTAATTTTGCCTTATGTTCTGACTATGATTTTTGACACTAGACAAAATACTTACCAAGCACACATTATGCTACTTCATAGCAACAAAAGTTATAAGGTCTTAAATGGAACACATTATGCAAAATGTTTGTCTGCTTAGAAATGAAGCTGTGCTAGGAAACATGGCAGCAAAACTCTAACAGCATAAGGAAATTAATTCAGCAACAGGGACTCTTCGGGTTCCATTTCAGTGGAAGAGCAGCCCTCAACACCACTCACTACTGGATTCCAGTCCAGTAAACCAAAGAACCTAGAAACAAAATAGAACTTATCAGGTCAGTTTGTTAAACTGAATCTGATGGGTTGTTTCCTATTTATGTTTTCAAACACCAAGAGAGACATTTGTAAACTGCATCTAAGAATTTGCTGCAGCCTCACATCTTTTAAACCAAACATAATAACTTTGAACTAACAAAAGTTATGCTAACTGTAATAAAAAGATTGATTTTTCTTTCTGACTTCACATCTTTTAAAATATTTATTTGGCAACATTGCTAAAACTCTGGAATGTTACTTAAGATGCTGCATAAATGCTAAAAACTATTTGCATCATCTTTGTCTTCTATCGATTTCAAAACAGAGAAAAATGGGAACTAAGCAGATGTTGCAATGTAAAATAATGGGCACTCATCTCAAACTAATGAAAAGCACAGGTAATACCTCAGTGATTTTCAGCCTTTGCTATCCTCATGCAAGAAACAGCAAAAGAAAATTTCAGTACTGATGGAATATGATGAAGAGGGGTATTTGTAGATGTGGACAATTTGAAGACAGGATTAGTAATACCCTAAGTTCTCATAATAAAAAAGATGGATTTTATTTTATTGGAAAGAATTCTCAAATGTCTTCTTATGTTATTGTTTTTGAAATAATAGTTTCTTCTTAATTTTTATCACAAATGGTGTTATTCACACATTTATGCTCTTGTGCTGAAAAGTTCGTTAGTATTTTCAAAATGAGTTGAATATATAAATACAAATAATGTTAACATTTTCTACTTTTGTCTTTCAAAATTTTGTATCTATCTGCACAAGCTTTTTTATATGTATCTCTCAACATTTCTGGCTCCGTGGCAGGACTTCTAACCTGTGAATAATAAATTATTCATGTTGTGTTTCTTTTTCATTTAGTTACAACAATAAAATAAACAAACAATTTCCATTTCTAACTGTTCTCCAAGAAAAAAAATGATTACGCAATCAGTTTTTTTAAGTATTGATTACTGTAGTATCTCTCACATAGATGAACAGAAAAAATTACCTCTGAATTATCCCAGTTTTTATTTTATTTTAGTTCTTTCACTGAGTGCAGAAACATAAATATAAGAACATACAATAAAATACCACTCAGGAAAATAATTAGTATTTTAGGTATGATATATGAAAACTCCCCTTGTGAGCTTTGTAAGTTGAGCCTTTAAAATCAGCCCAGTAGGCAAGTCTTGGGCCTGTTTTGGTAGAAAATGTTAATGCCTTCTTTTAAACAAAACCAAGTAACATCATCACTTAAGAATATAATTCTTAGAGACATAGTTATCCCTTTTTCTGCTGTTTTTTCAGAGCTGCATGGAGGCAGCATTAAGTCATCATATGCTGACCTTAAGCAGGGGGGAGAAAGTGACAAGCTGAGATTCAAATTTAAGTTCCATTGGTGTATTTCTTTATTCTTAATTTAAGTTCAGTCAGTAATGACTGCACAGGGAAAGGACAAGATGCTTCAAGTGAACTTCAGCAATCAATTACAAATAGGACATTTAAATATCTCATTCACAAGGGAGAGTAATTACTCAGGCTGTTTAAGAACCTCCTCATTAGGTCTTAATAGTTGAAAAAAGTATTAATACTGTTTTCTGATATTATATAGCAATCACATGTGATAAATACTTTATCATGGTATACGATGTCAAATTATTTAACACATCACTTGGACCTGATGAAACAAATCAAGCAACTAAAGAAACACAAAAAAACCAGCAAATCAAAGCAGTAGGTATTGATAGCAGAATGTAATGACCTTTTTAAATGTTCTGAGCAAAAATTACTCAATCTGACTCTCAGTTCCTATATAGACCTTCTGAAATTATCCACATTCTCTTTTCATCTTCGTAGAAGGTGTGCAACATACATATGTATCCCAGAAGAAAAATAGAGTAATAGGAGTCACAATGAAAAAACTGAGTTGGCTGTCACACTTCAGTAAAGGCATGGTAAAGTGGTTGACCCTAGGCAGCCTGAAAAACACAGAATTAAAATTCTTGCTGTTGTATCTTAGCCTTCTTTCCTTCTGCTATTTCTCTTAATTATTAGTTTTCCACAGACAAGTGTCTTCCTTGCCTGCCATCCAATCTAGCTTTCATCTACCTAAACTAGCAGAAGTATGATGAAGGTTGTAATCTTTTGATCTAGCTACTCATTGGCATATTTAGGACAAAGTATAAAAAAAAAAAAAAAAAAAAAAAAAAAAAAAAAACCA
>VXBX01000994.1:214910-313682 GCA_013400415.1 Scytalopus superciliaris
AAAAAAAAACATTAATTTTACATGCCTGTACTATTTCTTTTAGGTATCTGGCTCTTACATTTTGATAATCTCCACCATATCTATAATCAAAGCAATAAAGTTTTAAATCCGAAGAATATTAAAGTTCCTGTGATTCAGGCTGTCTCAGTAAATGACCTCCATGCTGGGAGAAAACTGTTACATGATTCACCAGAAGTCTTAGATTCACCTGTAAAAAGTTTTTAACAGCCCTAGCATTCTCTTTTGAAGAAGAGGAAATGTCCTTGCAGCTCTAATTCCTGTACTACTCTCATTCTAGACTTAAGACTTTTAAGTGTGCACTTAGACAAATTATTCTAAGGAGTGCTGTAAGAACCCAGAGGAGAATGCTTAATTAGTCTGCAGTGGTTACCTACCTATGTGTTGATACTGGAATTCATTTTATCACTTCTGAGGTTATCCATCATCCTTTCAGTGAGCTTCCAAACACCTTCTAGTTTAGCAAAACTACAGAACATAGCAACAACTTTAAATTGATTTGCAGACTCTACAGTGACAAAAAACCTCTGGCAGGCTCTCTGATTGGGAGCTGAATAAATCTTCTGCAGCTTTAAAGAAAAAAATCAGTCCTGTAACACTGTTCCACACAACACTCCCACTCTCTCGCATGTGCTTATCAATAGGATCATTTTTAGAGTGATATTTTCTCTGGAAATAACCAGCTGTTTGCTCACTTCTAAGAATGTAAGAGTAATTTCATAACAACAAATCCTTCGGGCAGAAAGCAAATAAACTTGGCAGCTCTGGACCTAGTATTTGGACTGAAAGAGCAAAATGTCTCTCTATATATCAAGAAATTTCTAAAGATTTCCTTTGAAAAGAGTTCCCTCTCTGTCAAAATTGTTCTTTGTTACTTTACATTTTCTAGAAAGGTAGACAGGGGTAGGTGGGTGGTGTTTGGTTGGATGGGGTTTTGTTTTGTTTTAAATCTGATTCCATAGCTTTTATTGGCAAAGATTACTTTTACACTAAGACAGCATTTGAATTTCATTACTAAAATTCACTCCAGTATATATGTAGCTATATATTATGTCTTCCACATAAAGTTTTCTGATAGGACAATGCCTCTGTCCACTTCCCCTTTGGTTTTATAATTAGGACGTTTGATATTCGAGCAGTGTGACTTCCACTAAAATAGTTGGTTAGAACACAGGAACTGGATTGCTCAATCCATCAAAATATTTCTTTAAGTCTCTAAAGTCTTTAGTTTATTGCAAGTTATAATAGTTCCTCTGTTTTGTTCTTCACTTCTCTGGAAATCCATTATGACTACTCAACATGCAGCTTTACAATTGACTATCTCCTTAGCTCATGCATTATATGAACAGAATATTATATAATACTATATTATATTTATTATATTATTAGAATCAGATAATAGTTGAGTTTGGAAGGGATTCTTGACATCATCTAGTTTTATCTTCGCTGTTCAAACCAGGGTCAATCAGATAGAGCGGGTTGCTCCAGATATTAGCCAATCCAGTTTTTAATTTTCACAAGGATGGAGACACCACAACCATTTCAAATACGAAGAGGCTGAATTCTGTTCACTTTGGGCTTTGCCACCTTGTGACTAGCAAAAATATTAACAAAACATTAATTCATTAAATGGATAAAAAAAAATCTGGAGAACAAGCACAAATGGTTACGGGGGAATAAATCACATCACATTTTTTCTGTCTGCATGGTAAATAAGTTTTTATTCTGTTTCAAAACAACTAAAAGACAGTAGCAATTCTTCATCATGTCCGTGTGTGGGGGGCGTGGTGGTGCATGCACACATCTGCACATGCACATACATGCATGTGGATTTACCTTTCTATATTTATGCATTTAGATGCATACAGTTCATTTATGAAAGTTTTCTAAGAACAAACACACTGTAATTATATGAAAAAATAAAATTTTAGACCTGCAGAAGATCCTGTGTAAGAGAATTCATGGTCATAGGAAAACCTCATTGATTAAGCTGATGTTCAAATGTTGCACATTATGCAACTGGGAACTAACCATTAATAGTGGTGTTCATCTGCTTATCAATTAAAATGACCCTATAGTAAAACCAGTCAACTATCCATTCTCTGTCATTGCCTTCTCAAAATTTTAAGATGATTTTAATCTGTTGTATCAACAGGGAATGCCTTAGATGTGTTTTCTAGCTGAGGCACACTGGTCCTATCAGTTGCTCCAAAATATTTTCAAGAGGGTTCCATCTTGTGTATTACATTTGTGAGACTGGACAGTAAAGACAAAGAGAGTGGGCAAATGAGCAGATACCTAAGCATAGATGGACTTTGTAAGTGAACCCAACCCACATGAACTGTGCTGATTATGTAGGTTGTCTCTCACATATATATGCAGTAGCTATGGACAATGTGAAAGAAAAACATAAAATCCCTTTTTAAAAAATAAATTAGTATGCAAATTATACTTGCCAGAAGCAGACTTTTAATGTAATATCATATGGCAGAATTTGAAATTCGGTGTGTATAACTGTTTATGATATAAGAGTGCTGTGATTTCATCTGACAAGTAAATCTCTAAATTATAAAATCTTTTGGCTTGGTGATCACATCAGCCCTAAGGAGCTACCATTTAAAAGAAATTATATGTGTTGGCAACAATTATTTCTAAAGCTGTTGACAGAAAGGTAATGCATGGTCTAATATCACACCTCAAGATGTGATCAAGGTAACATTTTGGATCTGTTTTCACCTTGGTAGTGCTACAAGAAGTGTGGTTGATCAGAAAGTACGTTTAATGCAATCTTAATGATTTCACAAACTTACTGAGCCATTCCCTATTCAAGGCTACTTAATGTGCTGCTAGTACTTGCTCATCATAGTTAAGAATAATACGTTTGTTTCTAAAGAGCAGGGCTCATCCAGCTCTTAAATAGACAGCAAGTACAAAATGAGTAGGAAGTTCAGTGATGTTTGAAACAAAATAAATCGGATTCTACTTATTAAAATTATTACCTGAGAGGCAGGATATAAAATCTGATATAATGTAGACATAAACAAGGAAGATTTTAATATATTTGATAACCTTTTGGAATATTCATACTGAATACTAGAGAAGCACCTTAAAGTATGTTTTCCTTTCTAGAGCCTAAGCAGATAAATTGATGCCAAGTACGATTTTCCAGTAACTTGTGTTTCATAACTAGTTCTGCTCTCATAGTTATAACAGGAAATTCTCCTTGACTTTACATGCTAGTGAGAGGCTACACATCTCCACAAAGTCAGAATTTTTCAGGTTTTAATGCTATAGTGTATTTGACCAGACTAATGGTGCCTGACACTAAGAGATCTCCGTAGCAAATCTAACAAGGTATTTAAGGATTCTCCTTGTCAGAAGTCCCCCAGGACTGCACACCAAAAGCAGAAATTATGAGAAAGAAGAATAGGTAATCTAATGCTTCTGCACACTGGTATTGCCCATCTCAGTCATTGCACTCCAAAGGGTCTCACAGCAGAGGCACTTCAGAGACCCTCAAATGTGGCTTTTTTGGACTAGTCTTAAGGCCAAGACATTTAATCCAAAGTATGTCTGCATAATTTTTTTATATTTGAAAACACTGGCTGAATTACCCCTCTCTGCTTTGCTCTGAATTGAATGTCATCAAGAACAAATGAAACCTGACTTCAGTGTAAAGTATATGTATGTATTTTGGCAATGAAATTTTTTGCTCGAGTGTTAATCACCAACTGACGTATTTGGTTATTTTTGACAATAAACAGTAACTACCTAGTTCCAAAAGTTGCCCAAAATAATTCTATTCTTTAAAAAATTTTCTGTTGGAACTTTCTTTGTGATAGACAGCTCACCTTTATTTTCATCTGATCCAGTTTGCTTATACCTAATATCATTCAGCCCTGTGCAATCTGTGAGTGAAGAAATTCAGCAGAGAGAAATTTAATCTACCCAAGTACATGTTCCTTCTCTCTCAGTTACTCATATTCTTGCTACGAATCTTTGATTTAATTTCAGCTAGGTAGCAAGAGGTAGAAACTGGCAAACACTTCAGTCAAGGGAATTGTCTTTGCTTTTGTCAGCCTTTGACCATATTTTACATTACTAAATCATACTATACTTCATGGTAAGTACTTTGTAACTTTGTTCACAGTAGTCTTTTTTTCAATACCTCTGAAACAATTGATCCCCATGTAAGAAAACTGAAAAAGCTAATGAAACCCATTCTTAAATCTAATCTGAAACTGTCCTGTATGTGTCATTCCACTTTTCAGAAATCAAATTTAAATTATAGACACCTTAAATGTGTTTTCCTAATAACATTCTTTGATTTAGAAGATTGATTGTTCAGCAGTGTTTCAGTTTTTCCCTTTTGGTACTTTCAGTGTACCCTGTGGAGTTTGAAAAGTCTGGTAATACAGTGAGCTTTCAATAAAATTTATTATCCTTTTTAGGCTACATATAAATATCTTAAATAAAAATTTTGGCATCAACATCAAAGCACTAAAATATGTCTTCTGTTCTCTCCAGCTTTTTCATATTTTATGTGTTTGATGTTAATCTGAATATGATATTCAAACTTAATACATGTATGGCAAAGGGAAAAGTAAATGTCAATAAGCTTAGTTGAAAACTTTTATTAAATGCTTGCTATGTAAAAAGATACCTTAAAGTTAGTATGTGCTGTGAATCCTCTGTGCCATCATTGTGTAGTTCTATAAGTTACAAAAATGTTTATAACCCTCTACAGAATATGATAAAAAAGGAAGTTATTCTGATATATTAATAAAAATCATTAATGTATTAATATTGCCCTTATCACTGAAAGCTGCTTCTGCCAGCCTTAAATCATGCATGCTCTGTGTGCACAATGAATACACCTATCCAAAATGAAAGGATGTTTTACTTTTTCTGTTTTGTTAAATACAAACATACAATCATTGAAACATTTCCTACTTGGTTTTGATATTTCCAATTAAATTCTAGGAGCTCTATTAATGAAAGAACATGATTTCTCTGTGTTAAAGTTCCTCACAATACACATAAGCTCTGCGTTGCTTTTTATTGACATGATCTCTATGAAAGAAAACTATCCTGCATGCAATCTTTCTAGGACTAGTATTCAGTTTTCCGTTCTAAGAGAGACTGGTGGAGCAGACATGGATTATGCCATCAACCTTTGTTAGTGAGATTGAGATCACAAGGAAAATGATTTCTGGGGCTCTGATCTCTATCTTTATGGCTCCTTCCCTGCATGGTTCATTTTCAAGTCATTTAAGAGGGTAGCAGCTGCAGGGAATCAGCTACCCTATCCATAGCATCCAACCCCTCCAAATGTGGTGGCTCTGGCTTTAAGGGTGCTGGGATCACCAGAGAAATGTTTCATTTTACACTTTAGAAAGCACTATAAATAGTAACAGTTCAGTAACTCTCACTGCCTGCTATGAAGTCCTTGATGACCCTACATTTCCCCTCAGCCATAAAGGTGAGACATGCGCTAAGAAGAACCAACAAGTACACAAATCCACCTGCTTTCCCTTGGCACTACTCACCTTAGTGCCCCAATGGGCCCCATCAGCCCAGGTGAACCTAGGCTGAGGTGTGTTTGAAATCACAAGCAGGTGGAGAGCTGGTTTGGCAAGCATCCTGGATAACAGTTCCCTCCATGATGTACACCAGATGGAGTTGGCCGTGTTGATGTAACTTTGAAACAGAGTGTGTACAGTTTCCCCTTCCACACTTAGCTGGTGCAGGGCTTTGCTTTGTGACTTGGTCAGTAACTTCTGTAAGTACTAAATTGCCAAACTGAGCCCTCTTCCCCATTTCCCTCATCCCACTTTGCATTACTCATTTATTTCCAATACCTGCAAAATAAGTGCAAGGTAATCTAGGGCCCACCTTCTCCAAACTACCTTATTTCTGTCAGGTTTATTTCTGTCTGTTAGAAAACCACTTTCTTCTCACAGCTGGAGCATAAATCTCGAATGGAATTGATCTGAGATCCAAACTGGGGGGAAGTGTAACTTTCAAAAAATGTCACATATAAAGCTGTGTTCCATCCTTCTACAGAAAAAGTTCTCTGTGCATAGCAAAGCCAAAAGTATGAAAACTTCAAATATGGATCCCTATTTCATGAACAGCCAAATTTCTTTGGCTTTGCCAAGGGGAACTTCTTCAAATAGCAGTTCCCATGGCCAGCCAGCACTCAGCTAATTTACACCTTAGTTTTTCCTCCCAATCATTTGTTTGAAAGTTAAAATTCATGGGGTATTCCCTGGTTTGTTAAAATTCTAGTCCTTCAAATCAAAATGGAGCATTAAGAGATGCCTCTTATACTTCCTGATGCATCTGCCTAGTCCCCAACAGTCCTGCTAGCCTCCATGAGTTTATGCATGGGTGGATTGACCTGATTAGTTGTTCTCCTTAACTGCCAGAGAGAGCATTTCAAATTCAGAATTAGGAACAATGCAATAATTAGACTTTAATCCCTATGAATTTTAGTGGATATTAAATTTCAAGCCACATATAAAGAAATATTTAAATACTTAAAGGAGAATTCAGGTGAACTTTAAGTGCACACAACTGTGATTCAGAAAGCTACCACTGCCTGAGCCCTGAAAACCGCTCAAACCTCGAACCAGGTTCCTGACTCTGGTCCTGCAGAACTCAGACCAGGGCTGCAGAGCTGCCTCTGCCACTCCCCAGCAGCGCCTTGATCAGCAGCACCTTGATCCTGACAGGACTGAGCAGGTTGGTGTCCTTCTCTTGACTCTTGGCTCAGAAGCCAGGTGTCCCACTGTTTTTCTCCAGGATGACTTCCCAGGAAGTCACATTTTATAGAATCCTAGAATCATAAAATCATGAAGGTTGAAAGAGACCTCTATGATCAGCAAGCCCAACCATTAATCTAACACTAACCCATGTCTGTAAGCACCACATCCACACTTCCAGGGACGATGATTCCACCTCTTCCCTGGGCAGTCTGTTCCAGTGCTTGACCACTCTTTCAGTGAAGAAAGTTTTCCTGATATCCAATCTAAACCTTCCCTGGCAGAACTTGAGGCCATTTCCACTTCTTCTATCACTTGTTATCTGGGAGAAGAGAAGAGCAGGCTTTTGGTAATCACTTCCTTTTAAAACATGACAAAGTTATGTCCTTTCATTCCTCAATTCTAGTAACAGCTGAATGTTTAAGAGACTGACAGATTCATAAGAGATGAAGCATCTATTGGTTCTCATGTTTGAGCTGCGAGGATTCACTTCCATCACCTGGGAAAGGATGTGAAAGCAATGGTGAAACACTGTTTGGCCTTTCTTTTGAGTTGGTGCTAGAGTGAGATTCATTCATCTGCCTAGTCCTGGCTCCACAGGTGGGAATGTGAGTAGCACAAAGCACAGGAACAACCCTTGAATGCAGAGCAGAAACCCCAGTTCTCAGGTGCCTAACACCTGACTTGCTGACTTGCTTCCCTTAGCCTCCTCTATAAACCAGTAAGTCCTAAACAGCTTCCACAACAGGAACAGAAAGACTGAATCATGTTATTTCTTTTATATGTGACAGAACATTTCTACTTTTT
Source organism: Scytalopus superciliaris (assembly GCA_013400415.1). NCBI lineage: Eukaryota > Metazoa > Chordata > Aves > Passeriformes > Rhinocryptidae > Scytalopus > Scytalopus superciliaris. The sequence continues at coordinate 222,503 of VXBX01000994.1, forward strand.
GCTCATGGTGAATGATTGTGAAAAAAATATAGAAATCCAAACTACAAAATCTGCTCTCATGTAAAGAAACATAATTAGCACCTACATTCAGGACAAGCTTCTGAGCCATCAGTCCAGCCTGGACAGAGATACTTACCTGCAAGAGGAGACTGAAAACTTCAAGATTCAGGCTTTTCCCCCTGCAAGGATATCTCCAGCCTTGGTTGGCTGCCTGGTTTGTACCGAGTTGGGGTGCATCATTTTCCCCATGCACATTGTAAGTGCTGGACTTTGTGTCACACGTTCTTGCATGCTACACTGTCATGCCAAAATTAGGATGTGTGATCTTCCATTTCCTTTCTGATTTCAGTCTCTAATGCTTATAAACTTCCCTGCAGCAAAATCTGTATTTTCCCCCATGTTATCTATTTTCTAACTAAAGTTTTGGTTCCTGTATCATGTCATAATATCAGCAAATAAATATAACTTTTTCAGTCATTGAGTGATGATTCTAGTAGTTGACTTGAAGCACAACACTGGGGCCTGCCTGTCAGAAGCTGAGTTCTGAGCCTTTTCTGAAAATCAGGTCTCTCAGTCTCTAACTATATCTCTGCTTTTCTGTTTTTTTGAGCTTAGCTGGACTGGTATGGGTAAACTCCCAGACTCTCAAAGTCAGCAGCAGTTCTGCCATTGATTTCAAATTGTCACATAAATCTTCATCATAAGCATACAAAGCCCATAATAATCAAATGGAAAAGTCAGAATACAATAGCTGCCTATCTAACATTCTCAGATTTTCTGTTCTAGTAATGTATAGTGAAGTTGGATTCCATTCTGATATTGAACTTCAAAATTAAGGTAACTAATTAAGTGAAAACTGACAAGTGAGATGGAATCAGGGAGATCAGTCTAAATAGCCCCAAAATACAAGTAGAAAAGTCATTTAACCTATTTTGTCTGAGTTACACTGTTTGCAATTTAGACTGTTTACCTACTACTATCTATTCACTTTAAACTAAGTGTTTTTCTAATTTAGCAGATTGCCTTGAAGCCTGCTATGGGCTTTCTAGTAAGCTTGATCTTTTATTAGCTGCAGCGCTTTGTGATATTCATTATACTTTAATTTAAATTTACATTTTTAGATTTCAGAAGTACATTCATATTAGCATTCTTTTTTACTAGCAAACGGCAGAATAATTAACATAGAATATTTGATCACATTAATGGAATTCATCTTTGGTCTTTTGAGGCGAAACTCATAAAAAATAACAGTGAAAAAAATGGTAAAACATTATTCTCTTGATATGTTCAAGACACTTTGGTTGGTGTATCCTTTTATGTTGCTTTATGTTCATTTTACCAGAAGGGCATCCTTATCTGCACTTTCATTTTAATGGACTTTTTATTCTACCAGAATTGATAGCTTGAATCTAAAAGTGGTAACACTACATATAGTATTCTAAAGTTAAAACCCAGGAATATTTCCTTGCTAATTTCATACCTTGTTTACTCCTGTGAAATTCTACTAAAGAAACCAATTTCTTCAACAAAGACCTTGGGGAATATACTGAACCGAATGTGTTTAACATTTTTTACATAAGTCAGTGACTTTTTGTGAAATATACACTGTCTCTCTCCCTTGCAGGCAATTGCCTTTCATTTGGGAGATGAGCAGAATTTGTTCATCAGTAGTTACTGTTAGAATCCGAGAGGGAAATGGAGAGCATCCTCACAGTTTCTCAGCAGATGTTGGTAGATACATAATCTAAGGTCAGATAAGACAAGCAAAGGAAATCCTCAGTATGATTACTAAATCTGAGTTAAATGTAAACAGTGGAGCAAAGTGCTTTTTAGAGGCAATTCACCCCTGAAAGGTGCTGGTGGCTGTAAGCAGAGTGTGCCCAGGATGGCAGTAGTCTTACACAGGTGAGGCCATATGTTTGCCAAAAGGCTGTATAGTTATGTATGACGTCCCTGTCCCTAGGTATTACTTGGGGACTGACAATGAAATGATTGCCAGAATATACATCTGTGCTCAACAAGCTCTGTGCAGGGTCTGGCAGGCTGATTCAAACTGCTGTGGCAGATGCTTGGGTAAGCTGCCAGGGAGTGCACTGAGGAGCACTTACACACTGCATCCCAGCCGCTCAGCTTTGGAGACAGTAACCTCTGGCAGCAGAGTGGGAGCAAGGAACCACAGGGGAAATAACATCCAGCTACCTGAGTTATTTTAGCAGTGTAGGACTGCCTATGGCCTGACACATTAATTAGTCTTGTTCCTGTATTTTCTGAGTAGTAAATTTTCAAAGAAAATTATATGTGAAAAAAATCCTTGAATTTTTAATATAGGGAAGTAATTTGGCTGACATGTTTTCTTTCTATTGTCTGCATGAGGAACTACCACAGCAGGTGAGCAGTTCCCAGAGAGACTGTAGAGCAAATTAGTGCAGCTTAAAGCTGTTCGCTGGGATCACTGGCACATAAGGCTTCAGCCAGCTACCCTGATGGTTAGTAGCTCTGAAAGAAACCAGGGATGGAAGGACACCGGGGTGTTTTCAAAGATGACTGCAGAAAGAGCTAGAATTAAAAGCTGAAGATAGGTTTTGGTATGTGCAGCAGCTAACTTTCTGCAGACTGGGGTGCTTAAGACTAAGTATGGATGGGTAGGAAATCAGTTTTCCCTTTGTTCCTGGCTGAAAAATAAAAGCTTTCCAACCTTTGTTGTAGTAAGAAAGTTTGAATTTATTAAGCAAAAGATCTTAATGAAGTCCTTCTCTATGGAGGTAACAGATTATTCTCTTGTTAAATCAGCCCATGCTGGTCTGAAAGAATCCAATTCATTGCTGAAGGAATAATACAAAAGGGAAGTCACTCTAGAAATCTAGATCCTTCAACCAAGATGCTATGCAAACTTAATAAGGCACCTCTGTATTCTGTAAGAGCACTTTGCTACAGATTACAACCTCATATTAGACTTTCTGATTTGACAGGCTCTGCTAAAGCTAAAACAGAACTCCATGACTAAACTGTTTCTGATAATGTTCTTTATAAACACAGACTTCCAAAGAGACATTTTGTTATTTGCTGCTTGGTCTGAAACATGATGGTCAAAAGCACAACATCTCCAGCTAGCAGTTACTTTTGTCCATTCCCTCTCCCACCTCTGCCACTTAAAAAAAGAAAAAAGAAAAAGCAGCCAAAAAGCCCCACTGTTACCTTAGGAAAAGTAGTTGACAATGAACATCTGATTACACATGAAACTGGAAAAAGAGAGGAGGAATCATGTGATTGTACATTGGAAGTTTGTAGTTTTTAACAGAGTGTAATGTTATGGGGGTTTTTGTTTAACCTATAAGAAACATTACCTTTTCTTGATCTTATAAATCTTCTGAGTTTTAATAATGGCTGACAGACATCTAAGCTCCGCACTGGGACTAAAAATAGTCAGCTGGATAGTTGGTTAGCCAGCTGCTTGGCTGTTACACTGCTATGGATGTACCTTTAAGGCTTCAGTTCTCAACTGGAGAGTGGGTCAGCTTGGTGAAAAACTGTTTTCATTTTCTGGGTCCAAACTCTCATACTGTGCTAGAAAGTGTGTTCCAGTTGTTAAATGACAAGTGGGTAGGCATGCCTCTGAATTTTCCCTGGTTTTAAGTACATTTTGAATTAAATTGTTTGTAACCAGGATAAGCAGACAATTGGAGTTGGAGTTTTCCATGTGTTTCACACTCCTATTTAGTATAATTCTCTTTTGAGTCTGCTTTATTGGTCAAACCAGATTCATACTGTAGAATAGATTGAAAAAAAAGCAGCTTTGCAGCTAAAATTACTTTACCAGACATGATTTAAGTTTTGCAAGCTACAGTTTTTGCAACAGCTTTAAAAGAATTCTCTTTTTCTTCATGAGGAATGATGAACACTTATCAGCAATATTTTTTTGAAATGTTGTTAAAAGGTTGCTTGTTGATGAACAGCAGATTTACTCCAAAATATGAAGAGCCTGGAGCTATTCTCTAAATTAAGTTGAATTTAGCCAAACATATGGGTCAAAAATGTTGGGTGAAATTTTCCAAAACAGGTATTATTTTTCACTAGTTCTTAACAATATATGTATTCCAATGTGAATATTTTAATTGACCTATTATTTAAAAGAATAAAAGTTTCTAAAAACCTTTTATAACATGAACACAAAATGAATATTTCTGTAGCATTTTCAGGTTTACTTCAAATGAAATATTTTTTTCCTTTTTCATCATATCCAACTTTTCCAAATATAATATCTCATTTCAATCAAAACCAAACTAATTTTTATCTACCAGGCAAAAATTACCTACCCCTATTACCAATCCTATTTCTAATTGTAACTTTGGCAGAAGTCTTTGCCTATATATTTTTTCTTTCATTTTAAGCATGAATGACCAAAGAAGTATCTGAGATATTTCTGTAAATTTGTGGTGAAAACTATAAAACTATATATTTTTTTTCTTCACAGTTAGACTATTTTGTAAATTCATAATACTCTGGGGGGTTTTTCTGTAGTATGTCATTGAACTGCAACTACTTTACTCCAAAATGCATAGTCAGCACTTTAAAAAAGAAAAACACAAGAGGAATTATTCTTATTTTTGAAAACATGAATGGGGCATCATAATGGAAGTGAAAATTTCTGTAAATAGGATCTGTATAAGCAACTGGATCTATTAGACACTAGTCATTTAAACACCAACTCTTATTCAGGATTGCATTCCTTACTGTGCCTTAGAAACAGACAATTATGCCAATCAATTATGTCCTCCTTGAGAATGTAGTCAAAGCAGTACTGATACTAAGGTATTTCTTAAAGAAGCATATGCTTCATGGAGACATACTGCATAGTTTTATATATCCTGAAAGAAATTGATACAAATAACAGGAGAAAGGTTGTAGGGTCCCAAAATATTATTATTATCATCATCATCATCGTCATGGTCATCGTCATTGATGTTGTTGTTGTTAAAATTTGACCAAGATCTAATGAATTTTAATCCTATGCAAGAAAGGAATCACACTGTTGTGTCCCTATGTCATTGGACATTGTTGAAAAAGCATACCAGCATCTGTCAGATTAGTTTATGTGTCCAATACAACAATTCAAATACAATTCACTCTGCTCCAAGATTTGATAAACTTCATAACTGCAGTGACCAGAAAACCCAATTGGAAACCATATTTAATCCAGTAGTTTGATTCTGCTTAACAAGATGAATGGGATATATTGGTCTTGAAACTCCAAATGATCACCTGAAGGATTTTCTGTGAGCTGGCCAACATCATGCGCTAATCGTAAAGGGAAAGAAGAGTTCATAAAAACTATTTCCTCCCCTTATTTAAAGTAATAGAGGTCAAAATTCTCCTCAACAACTTCTCAGGAGTTTCTTATCTCTACAAGTCTCCTGCCTTCCTCCAGTCAAAACATTTGTTAGCTTCTACTGGCAGTTATCCAGGGGTAGGTGTGTGGTCTGAAAATCTGCTGGAGTGAATTTTCCAGCAGCATAAACTGCCTGTTGTTTCCTTTCCCAGTAAGGGCTTGAAAAAATCCAGCTTGGCTTGAAAAATTGGACTAGAAGTGCATTGCACAGAGAGTACAACTAGAGAATCAGAACATGCACAGAAGTGCCTCCCCTGCAGAGCCCTGGCCATGCTGAGAGGTGACCTTTCTCTTAGCATAAGATTGATGGAAAATGTGTTGTACTCTAACCAGAAAGCCAAATTGAAGAGGTCACACTAAGGAAAGAAGGGGAGATATTCATCTGTAATAGTTCAATATATGTTAGCTAGATAATATCAGTGCCAGGAGTACTCAGTGTAGCTCACAAGTTTGTACTGGGTTCCTGGAAAAAGACTGACGTTAAATGACCTTAGCTGTACTTTAATCCCAAAAATGGTTGTGCCTACTCTATGCAGCTTTCTCAGAGACAGTTTGCATTCCCAAGCCTTGTTTGAGCATAATTATTTTTTTTATTTTTTTTTTTTTAGTTCTTTTTCATTCTGTTGCTGTTTTACTTAAACCTCTGTTATAAACATCATCGTCATGGCTAGGCTTTGCAAATGAAGATTTGGGAAGGGCTCTACCCACGCTTGCTATAAACATCACTCTCTGATTATATAGCACATGCTTAATTTTATATCATATTAACAATTATATGTTACAACTCGAACAAATGTAATTCCCATTTAAATGACATGTGACATCTTCAACAGCAATACATTTTCCAACAGTATTTTTACAACCACATAAAATTAAACTTTGCTATTGCAGCTCTTATTACAGGAATTCTCTCTAGCTACTTAAAAAATGTTAATTTCTTACCAGATTCATGACAAATCATAATTCAGATGAGTGAGTTCCTCGCTGGTATTTCTGATTCTAAGGATACGTAGATGACAAACACATATTGTCTGATTAACAGTATCACTTCCTTTAATACATACTTATTATTATTTTTCTGTGGGTATTCTAGGAGAACCTGAAGCCAGGCTAGTATGCAATGAGCTGTTGTACAAAAGGGGAACAAATGACAAATCTTGCCTCTTAAAATCTAAGGCTATAAATCAGAAATTTATTTAAATGTCTATGGAGATTTCCTCTCTTCAGTAAAGCACTTAGGCAAATATTTTCAGTTAAACCCATGTAAAAGTATGCTCTTTTTAAGGAATTATTTCTGTATTAAGTCTCTGAAATTATAAACCTTAGATAAAATGTTAATTTTTCTCACACAGTTGGCATAATGCCAGTAATGTTTTGCATTACTCTGTATCTCTGTAAAAGGTACATGCATTTGAGAAAGTTTAAGGTAAAGAGTTAGTGATATCATGTCTACCATATTTCTTATTGCATTGAAAATCCCTGACAATTCACAATGCAAACTAAAATACAGATCACTTCACTTACACTAACCTAATCAGCTTCTTGATAAATAATGTTGTAAAGGTACACTTCTGACTCTCTTAATTTTATAAGCCACAAAGGTTGCCTTTTATTGCCAATTTATTGGCAATTGACACACTATTTTTTTTTTTTTATGTTTTTTTCTCGTAAGTTAGATTCATCACTTGATAAAGTGGATTCCTTTCAAGAAAGATTTAATCACTTTGTATCAATTTTTTTATGGTATTATTCTACTGGAGAACTGTACTGCATATTTATATTTTTATGTGACTAAACATTTGCATTTAATAGCTTTAGAAAGGCAAGTTCACAGCTACTCTAATTAATAACAATGATATAGTGTGAATTTTATAGCAAATTAACTGTCCAGCAACAAGGCTGAACAACAGTAACATAAAAGTTATAGTGTATGCTTCATTCCAAAACTAACTTAGAGACAAGAAATAAATTGCAAATACAGAACATTAAATAATTCCCCATAAATTAAGCTTGCTCCTCATTTACAAATTTACATCAGTTATCTATCTTTGTTAAAGCCAACATATGTATTAGTTACAGAGTACAGAAAGAGGATGGCAGAACAGTAGTGTTTGCTTGCTTGTTTCTTTTGCTAAAAATACTGATCATATTGTTTAAATCATTGTTATACTTTTGTGAAACTTGCCTATGAACACCCATTTTTAGTTTTCTCAGAAGAGCTTACCACAGTTTGTAATCACTTTGTAGCACTTCTGCAAATTAGAAGATTTATGCTGACCAAAAAAAAAATCAGTGCCACAGAATTAACTTTTCTCAGTATTTTTCTTGTGTTCAGCAAAATTTGACTTATGAATACCAGTCAGTGAAGAGTTACTTTTGCATTTCTTACTCAAAGCTTTTAAAAGCAGAAACTACTGAGTTGAAATGCCCAAAGCACCCTAACTCTCACTCATGTATTCCTTCCTCCTACTCCTTTCCATCTTGTTGTGAGAGCAAATGGAAGTGGTGACTAAGGTCCTGAGTAATGGAAAAAGAAGCAGGGAAATCCCAGGACAAATCCTAGTTGCTGTGAGAAGGGTGAGAAGACCTCACCTGTCTTGAGTGGTGCCAGGGCCTTCCTCTTGACACCAGAGAGATGGACTGAGTTGGGACCTCCCAAGGGTGATAGGAAATCACAGTTTGAAAAGGCAATTGTTAAGCAATTGGTAGATAGATTCAGATTCTGATTACTTCACACTTCTTTGCATAGTCAAATAGATTTGATCAAATATGTACTTAGAATTTTTTGCTTTGGTTGCTGTAACAATGCAGAACTCTGCTTTACATGATATACCAAGGCATTTTTGCTATTCTAAATTGATGAAACTCCTCATTAAGTAATTTTATTATTACAGAGCATTTTGCCAGTGCAACACTAGGAGAAACACAGCAGATTTAAGTAATAAAGCTTTCTTCATAATGTTTTTAACAGCTTTTGTTCCTTGAGGGCATGAGGAAAAGGTGTTGCATATGCATGCAGTTTTGTTGCCAATAAAGATGAAATAAAATTAGTTAAAAACCTAGGGAATTCAGAATTTTTATAGAACACTTTTACTATTCAAAAAAACACTACTGTAATAGCATTTTCATTGCTATTTATATTAATTGACTAACAGATTGTTTCATATGGGTTCCTTAAAAGATTTATTTTTCCAAAACTCTTCCAAAGCAAAAAGGGAGGCAGATGGAATGTCCTATAATTTTATGCTGCTCTGTGGTTTAAAAACAGTCTGTTGACAGAAACCTGGTAGAATTAACACCACCCCCAAATTTGCAGAGGCCCCACTGAATTGCTCAAAATGCAAGAAAAGGTCATGGTGGACTAAGCAATATTTGTGATTTGGTAACTTCCCCCAGAACAACCAAGCAGCCTGTGAAAACATTCAGATGTTGAGCCTGGCACAGTAGATGTGTTTTTTACAAAGTCTGGTCTCCCTAGGGTCCCTCTGCACTAGATGGAAAAAAACACTCCTTCCAAGGACTAACCTCAACCCCCCAAGATCCTGTTCTGAATCTTTTGGTTTCTGAGTCTCACAAAGACTGGGATAATACTAAGTCACTTCCACTGATAAATGTCCTATATGGCCTTGCTTGTCTATTTAATATTTAGATAGGAATTTGGAAAGGGTCATTTGAGCAGAAAAGAACATCCCTGATCAGAATAGGTTACTATAAAGTGCTTCAGTACCTCAAAAACCAACTCATATTAATTTTAACTTACTGAGTGTCCTTAGTGATTTCATTTGTACTGCATGTGTCATATTAAGTCATGCAGTTGTCTGCACCTTTGCTGTAGGGATTAAGAATCTAAATTGGCTTTGCACACAGAATGGAGTAAAACAAATATCAAGTATTTTTTAAAATCAAATTAAATATAAAGCTTCTTTGTTATAATTCCAAATTATAGATGGATGTTTCCTCCTGTTTTTATCTTTCCCTCCTAACTATGCTTTGAGGGTGGAATAGGAGAAATAGACAATGCTGAGGGACAGTTCAGTGACGGCCTGGCAGGGAAGGTACAGATGTGGTAGAGCGTGGAAGAACACGAGAAGCTCTTGTGAGAGCAACTTACTATCAGTGCTGGTACCACCACTGAAATACAATAGCAGTGACTGACCTTATAACTAAGGGCAAGCAAAAATGAGTGAAAAAAAAACAAATGAGAAAAGCAAAAGAGTGTTCTAGTTTGCGGTGGTTTATGATGTGGAGAGCACATAACTCAAAGGTCTTGATTCATTGTATATCAGCTCTATGAAAACGTCATACTTCTTTTTTTATGACATTTGTAACTGTTTCAACCCAATTTTTAATTTTCAAAGTGCTTTTTACTTGCAAAATGTGTCTATGAGAATATCTGACAAATATCTTGATTTCCAGCAGATTTTTCTGCAAACACATTTTTCTTAAAATTGGTATGTTTCTTTGAGTGAGTTAGTGAGGTTTTGGGTTTGGGGTTTTTCTGGGGGCAGGGGGGTTGGTTTTTTGTTGTTTTGGTTTGGGTTTGGGCTTTTTTTTTGCTGGATAACAGTGGGTTTATTTTTGCTTAAAAGATTTATGTATCTTAAGTGAATATTCTTTCATAAGTTATCTCCGTGGATTGTGTAATGAACTGTGAGAAATAAGTGCAATTTCAAGTGAAGTATCATAGCTGCATAAATTTTACGCATACATATTTTAAATCATTTAAGTATTCATACATAAGTGTTAGTCTAAAAAATAAAATGTTTGCTTGACAAAGAACTTAGTTTAGCAAAGAATTCAGGACTTGTATAACAAAAATGGACATCTACTGAAAAATGTATTAATTAAGAATTAATTTTCAACAATAATTTGACCTTTAAGAGTATTTCTTCGTAAAGGAGTATCATTGTGCTGAAAAAGCAAAAACACAAACAGAATAAGAAACAGTGTAGTACACAGAGGCATTCTCAGATGAATACCTGGTGAAGAAGTAGACGTGTTCAGAATTTTTCTGTGCATCAAGGTTATCCATTTAACTGGTGTCTCTTTTACTAGCTCAGAGCATGCATTTTTCCACCCTAGAAGGTTTCACACATGAATGGCAGTAACACATTCTGTAATTATCCTTCATCCTATGTCTTTGTCACAATGTGTAACACTGCAGTTTTTCATCATTGGAAACAGGGCAGGAATTTAAAATACTTCATATAAATTTTACAGATAGCTGGTTTTTTACCCAGAATTCTTAGAGTAAGTAGGAGTTTTTTAATCAAGGGAATGTCTTCTTAGACATGGAAGGAAAGAATTCATTAATACTATTATTAATTATCATTTTGAGAAGAAGCATACGCAACAAAATTATTTATTTCAGAATTGTTCTGAATTTTTTTCAGACTAAAGTCTTTGGATTCAGTGGGTTAGCAGACAAAATAGAGAATTCACCACTATGAAAATTTAGACAAAAAAATTTCAAACAATTACTAACAAATAAGGTTTTTAGTAATTCTCTATCAAAGTGCCTCTAATGATTTTGATGCTCTTGTTGGCTAGTCTAGGTGTATGGAGTGGATACAAACCAACCTCAGTGACAACAAATAGACATTTAATAATATTTCATAAAAGATATTTTCTACATGCCACTTAGAACTGGAACTGATACAGCAAATCAATGAAAATATAGTGCCAAGTTTATCACCTATAAAATTATGGTCTTTTCAGAAATATATGATGATATGAATATCACATCATTTAATTTTATCTTCCACATATACTCATTTCTCTGTTATTTCTCTGTAAAGCATGATCATCTTCTTGTGGAAATATTTTATAGCAGCTCAAGGTTTCATGACAGCTCTTCAATGGAAGATCTTTTATTACCCACTCTTTGCAGACAACTTACAGGCGTTTCTGCAAACCTGTTCTTGTGAGCAATATAGGTCCATTGCCAGAGGTGAGCAAGACCAGAATTGGTCTTCTGGGCTAATTTCATGTGGGATGACTGCAGATGTTTCATGATCACTTCTTTGCTAGTTTCCTCTTTTCAGTACTTTGCCAAAGTTACATATATGTGTAACTTACACTTCCCATTGGGAGCACCAGTGGCCCCTGAGGGTGGATGGGCAGGGTCCCCCAACCACCACTGGGACTAAGGTATTTAAGGTATTTTAAAGTCAGAAGAAAGTAATTGAGCAATGAAGTGCCTTCTCAGATCTGATGCTTTCTCACACTAGGACAAAATTCTAACATTGGCATCATTTGAAGTATGCACTGAGCTCTTTCCATCATTTAACCTCTTCCCATTACTTAGATCTGCTAGCAAAGGCTCTACAAAAGTGAGCCAACCAAACATGTCAGAAGTTCGGTTTTCCAGAACTTCAGCATAATCTTTTTCTGAAACAAGTGTGGCCCCTGAGCAGTGCTCCTCCAGCTTGCCAGCGACAGTTCCTTCTCTGATGGAAAAGGTTCTATAATACAGAGGCAGAGGATAAAAGACTTAGCAAAGTATAGTTTTTTCCAGGTAGTTTCAGGCTGCTTTATCTGGAACCATAGAAAGAGAGGTTCATTTTCACGAGGGAAGTGCTATAAGCAGAGGCAGTAGATAAAACTGTCCCATAACAGAAGACCTTACCATTTACCAAGAACCTGAGGATGACACTGTGCTCTGTGCCAACATCATTCTTGTCTCAGCAAATTGAAAAGGGCATAAAGGAATGTAACGATTTTCAGGATACCTCCTCTCTACTGCTATAGCTCACTAAGGTAGCAGCTGCTAGAGGTTAACTTTGCATTGGCAGCACTTCACCCTGCCTGACCCTCTTTGCACCCCTGAATGAGAGGCAGAAAGAAAACAAGGATGTGCATAATGTTTGAAACAGGTCACAGAAAACAAAAGAAGGCAAATAGTTCTTCAAGGTGTCCTAACCCATTCCTTTCAGATATCTGAAAATTAAGGGGAAAATTGCCATTAAAATTTATCTGCAAACTGAACGTTTTAAAAAGAAAAGAGTAAGTTACAGCAGCTTTGAGAAACTAAATTAAATAATACTTTAGCATAAGCACCACATATCTCATAGGCTTGAGGAGTGATAGAAAACCTGGGCACAAGAAATTGCTTAAATTACCCAAACATTTAAGTATAGTAAATATTTCTCCTAAATATTATAATTTTAATAAATTAATACTTTTCAACTATCTATATTTTAGAAGTATCAATGTCATGTGATTTCTATTTGCTGGAATTCATTCCATTATCCAATACTTTGAGTTCAGTATTGGGTAGAGGTAGTGGTCTCCTTGCATTGTTGGCAGCAGGTATTAATAAACACCAATTCTTCCTCGGTTTTACAATGTTTGAATAGTGATGTAGAAGATGCATGTGCCTCTGGTTAGTACCCCACTTTATTCCACCTTTGCGTAAGATATTTTAGCATAGGACTGCAGCAAAGAAGCGCACGCTTGTACCTGTCCTGTTAATAGCAATAGAAAGTAAGGCTATTATTCAGAGATCCTTTAACAATTTATAAATTCACTTGAAAAGGAAATAAGCCAAGAAAGTAGTTCAAGCACAATAAGCCCTGCCCTTCTTCATTACCAAAATATTCTGAATACTAATGGACACTATACAGGAAGGCCTTGATGCACCTCTTGGAGTTCAATAACAAAATTGCTTTTCAGTTTTAGAGTTTCTTAGGCTTCAAAACTAAGCTGCATTAAAAACAAAGTGTGCTTATGAACTAATGAAATATAGAATAGGCTGGGCAATTAAGAAGAAGACAGCCTTAAAAAGCACTTACAGAGGAGCCATATTCTGCTCCCATTTTTAACTCTGCAATCCATGTTAGCTTCAGCAAAGGAGAAGTGCATGAGTCTGACGAGAGTACAATTTGTCATGCTAGCTGAGCACCAGATTGACTGTTCCTGAGAGTTCTCCTTCCTTTGCATAAGTACTTATTAAGGAGAGAGCAAGGATTATTTCTGAAAAAGCATATCACAGCTATCAAGGGTTATTTCATCAGCACTATTTTGAACAGCACATACTCCAACAAACAGTAATGGACTCCTGTCTTCTTCAGATGCCCATTTATTCTGCATTTTTCTTAAAATTGGTACTATTTTAATTCATGTGTTAATTTATATCAATAATTAGATGGGTGTCAAGCAGGTGAGCTTTCATTTCCTTTCTGCTTAGTCAAAAGAAGAGATATTTTCAAAAATCTACTACTTGTTGTCATTCTGCATTTTTGGTACTGTCGATGGCTTTTCAAAAACATGGTGTGCAATAAATAATGCTTCCTCATCTTTATTATGCCACCATCAACTCCATGAAAACTGTGGAACTATTCCAGTATGAATCAGATGCATTGGCTTTTAATTTTATCAAGTAAATAGGAACCAGTTGACCTTTTCTGTGCCATACTTCTATTAATATCTCCTTTATTTATCTAAGAGCTTTCTCCATAGCTTTTAATTGCAATTGCGCTGTGTTTTTACAGACCACAGAATTTTCCTTCATAATTTATGGTGTTACTGCACAATAAAATGAACTTCACAAATTCTCTATATTTCATTGGGAATCCATTCCTTTTTTTAGTGAAGAGAATGGAATGGCCTGTACATATCTCACAGAGAAGTTATTTTGAAGAAATATTTTGCCAGAAAATATTGTTACTTTTTAATGCTTTGAGTGTTTATGAATGCAATTTATTTTTCTGGAAGGAAAACCTGTTCCAAGACATTAAAGATATGTTAGGAAATAAAAAGTAACATGTGCCCTGACCAATGGATTATGTTTTTTTCCCTGGGAATGCTAATGCATACATATATATTTGCCATGGTAACCAGACCATTTTAATTTCATGTACAGGCTTTTCTTCTCTTTGTTTCTGAATGTTTGAAAATATAATGAGCCACTAGGTTCACAGATGCTGAAGTTTTATAATGAAGGGCTTCTAAAAATGATTCCTGCAGTTTAGAACTGTCACAACCTGAAACTTCTCAAAAAAGAAAATTGTCTGGAAGCAATTAGTCTGAAACCATTCCTTGGTCCCAGATTTTAAGTGAGAAAGCCTGGGTGCAGTAGAAAGTCAAGATTCATATGAGTATTTTATCTCTGCTTATAATGGCATCAGTCTTGTGGAGGTGTAACTGGTGATAAGCAGGCAGGGAGTTGGTATTGTAACAAAGTCCATTTAAATAGTGTGTAGTAGTTTGTCTGTGTGTAGCAGATGGTCTGAAACATTCTTAAGATGCACATGACCAGAAAGTTGGTGAGTTCATCCAAATACGTAAATTTTAAAAGACAGTATAATATATTTCCCATTACCTTAAATGTAACCTGTATATCTTAGGAAAAATTGAGCTTTCACTCTCTTATAGAAAAATGTTGAGAAGTTTTATTTTTGGGTACTAGAAACAAATCAGCAGTCCATATACTTTAAGCAGGATTTTTGTGTGTATCTTGTAATGAAAGCATAATCATTAATTTGCTAGCTGTTTTTTGTTGAACTATCAGTGTAATAAATGACTTTTGTGAACAGAGACCAAGTATCCCCTCCACTCTATTTTGTGAAAATAAGCCTTGCTTGTTAAGTGTGCTTCTTTAAAATTCATTACAATCCCTACATGTTAGTTTTCAAAGTGTCGCCATGATCTGACCATACCTGGAACACAGCTAACATTTCTGGTCCTGTTGAAATAAATGCACTCCCCTTACACATGGTATATAGCTATGCTGACTTCACAGCTAGACATAATTGGATTTATTTCTCTAAAAGTTTCTGTAAATAATCCATAATTTAACTGTCTTTTGAAAATATCTACATGTATTAGAGGTTCAGCAATTAGAGTACCTATTAAAAAACCCAAAAACAGGAAAACAGGCATTTCAGCCATTTGTTGTTGGGGTTTAAAAGCCTATAAAGACCTCAAGCTGTGGGTGATTTTTCTGCTGAAGATAATGGACCTGGGAATATACTCAGGAAAATATAGATGTGCATCCTCTTTATTTTGTAAGAGTATATTCCTCCACTTCTACCCCAAAGGTGACAGACAATAAAAGCATTGATATTACATTTCTTCAAATATTTACTTATCACATGGGCTCAGAAAGCACTTTATGAAATGGTGCAAGCTTCCAGCTCCTAACTACCCTTTTATTCCACATGCACATACATTCTTCTATTTGATGAAGCTCACCCCATCTCTTACTAGTTTATCAGGATTCTTTTTCTGCCTAGGCTTCATTGATTGTCTGTTCTATTTTCTGTTACTTTAATCTTTTTTTTTTTTCCTTTTTTCTTTCCTCAGTGTTGTTGTTAAATCTTTGCCACTCGGTTCTTCCAGTTTTTCATTTCCAAATCACAGCTGTCTAAGTCAGTCCGCAACAGGCATCAGCATCCTTTGGCATCCTTTAATTATTGTGATGAAAGTAGGCTAGAAATCTCTGGACCAAACTGAGCAGTGTTTCAAATGATAAAGTGAGACCTTAATCTGTGGATTTAGATCAATGAAATACCTCTGGAATCATATTTCGTTTACAGTGGTGTAAGAAAGTAGTGACTCAGATTTGTCATTAATAAATATAGCTCACAGCTTTGTTCTTGCTTGGGATTATATAATGTAGCCCAGAGAAAAGGAATCATAAGAAAGGCAGTTAGATTCCTCCCTCCACTGCCAGCTCCTTACCAGTTGCACATTACAGAAATGAGAATACTTCTTGATTTTTACCACTGGAAATGAGATCTAGGTTGAATTTATAATTTCCACATTTTTCAATTTGCCTTCAGTATTTGAGGTTTTTCCCCTAAATTTAGAAGGATGTTTTGATTCTAGCACTATTTAAAGTGTTCATATGGGAGTTAGAATGGGTAACAAGTTTAGGGAGTACATCTATAAAATTCTCCTTAAGTGATTCCACTGGACCAAAGAGAGTGCATAGAAAGTCATTCCCAACAGAAAAGAAACAATTTCAGCTTCACAATTTCAGCTCTGCTTTAAATGTCAAGGATTTGCTCTTCTCATGTAGAGCAAGGATATAAAAAGTGTGTGATCAAGACCTAGTCTTTAATTTCAGTTATGATTTACAATTCTGTAGCAAGGGAGGATAAATTATTCCTCTACATTAGTTGCCTTTAATTTCTGGATGTTGGGAGCTGTTATCGTGCATCCTAGGGAAATAAAGCCACGTTTTGAGCCTGTTTTTTTGAAAATCATTAGACAATTTGCTTTTTAACTTCTCTGCATATGGAAAACACAAAACAGAAAACTGGCCAAGGATTGGATCTTGAAATTAAAAAAGAGAGCAAAAATAAACTGTTTGCATTGGGTAAAAAGGACTACATATAATGCAAGTAAGAAAAGTCTGGAGAGAAAGTCAGGTTTTGACAGTAATTTTATACAAATAGTATAGAAGATTTCACTGTACAAAAGTTGTTTTCCTAACATTGCCAGATATGAAGGACAAGCTCCTTAAAAAGTTATACTTTACAGTGGAACTTACTGAGATAGAGACATCATAGAACTTCTAAGAAAATTATTAAAAACTTATCCAGCATTTTCTGCATTTTTTTTCCATTAACATAACAATAGTTTTACTTTATAAGACTAAAGTATTCTGATATTTGGCAAGCCTAAAATGTTTCTTGCTACTGGTTGTTTCAATAACATTTCGCAACACACTCTCAATAAACAGTTTCATGCCTAGAAGTTCATAACTCCGCAAGTACCTTAAATTTGCACAAAACGGTGCTACACCCAAGAGGCAGTCACCCTCTCACCCCAGCCCTTTTTTCCAACTCCATGCCCCTACCTCCAATGGGCTGGCTGTGGTATTTGGGCTATATTGCTAAGTAATCTGGTTCAAACTAACTCAGGAAATCAAATTTATGAACCTGAGTCCATTCTCTGAGTCAGCTCACTGTGTCTTACCTCAAAGTGCCTGAGGAACCACAGCCCCAAGCAGGAGCATCACTCATTTAAGAAGCTTTGGTGCTAGAAGGGTAGGTGGTCGTAGGGACTGGAATATATTGGGATCAGAGAAACCTGGGCAATCGAGGAGTCAAGTCGTCAGCTAGAGCTAGTGTTGCCTGTTCATCCTAAGCGGATATTTTTGGAACAATTTGAGTTCCTCTGCATTAAGGTCCCCAGCTCTGTAAGGGTTTATAAGCTTTTGCCAGAGACTGGACCCAAGCTTGCTGGCAAGTTCACACTGCACCGCTCAGTCTAGTAAGAGGCCCCTAACCAAAGCACCAGAGTTATCTCCAGCATGCATCAAAGTGGATCTGCTTGAACCATATTATACATGGCTGGGCTTACAGGTTGTCCTGCCCATACTGGAGCACACTGGAGATGTCTGCAGTCCTTTGTATCCTCCCTGGCTGGGTCACTCAGTGAGACTAATGTATCAACAACTGCATAGAACTGCACTTTGCATGAATAATCCTGCCAGAACTGAACTGGCCTCCCCCAGCATCTCTGCATCTGTGGCACAATTAATCTGTCAGCTAAATAAACTGTCAATGGATAACTGAGTACTGGCCATGCACAGTAGAAAATGAACATATATAGCAACACTGTACTGTGGTGGTAGTGTAAGGACAAGTGATGATTAACAGGTAGGTCTTTCTGTCACTGTAATTTACAAATATACTTTATTAACTGAAAGGAGTGGCAGAAACTGTTTCCCTAAACTTAAGTTATAATGGAAGGTAGCTAACCAGCTGTGTAACAGGGTAGGAAAATTCAAACTAAAGTTGTGTTTATTGCAGACGTGGTTTAGTAAAATGTATAACTGCAATGTCATTTCTAAGTGACAAAATCATGTCTTTCTGAGGAGGAGACCTGTGCCACATGCCCCTCAAAAGCTGGTGGAAATAACCAGAGTCTGTTTCCTCCTCTGGGTGTCAGTGAATGGGCTGCGCAAAATCAGAAATACAAAATTCACCAACCATTTTTGGCTCAGACTGGACAATATTGGATTTCTAGAGCAGAAGAATTATTTGCAAAGTGCTGAGCGGAGAGGAGCTAACCAAACAGGGCTGGTCCCAAGAGTGCCTGCAGGTGGCTTTGCAGCTAGAATTTAAAAAAATTCTGATGACAAACACACATGAGGGTCTATTTAGGTATGAATAGAAAATCACATTCTGTTTCAAAGAATAATGAGCTAGGTAAGGCAGGGGGTAAATGGTGTTGTCTGTTATCCAGATAACATGCTAATAACTAGGAAGATTTCAGATGAACATTTACAAAACCTAGAGGAGGCCTGAAAGAAATTGCACAGATATGATTCTAAAGCTAACAAAGATTAGTGTGCTAATACTTGTTGGATTTTCTTCTCCTCCCACATCCCCTAGCCAGGTAAGGTAGCAAAAGGACTGAAAATTAAGGCTACATATCTTCCAAAAATTAAAATCCAGTACACGGAGAATATAGACAGGGCCTTTAAGATATCTCCAGGGTTGAGCTGTAAGGACATGAGATGAGCTAGATGCTCTGGGGGGATAAAGAGTCTGTTAGATTGGCAAAGCATTGTACACTCTAGAATGCCTTGTGAGATTTTATATTTTTAAAATTCAGTTTGTTAATTTTTGCTTCTTAAGAGGGAGGGTTGCTTCAGATGCTTAATGTCCAAGGTACACCTCAAAATGTTCTGGTGCTTAGACAGGACTGTGGAATATTCATTCCAAATGTAACAACTTTAATTGGTTTGATACCTTCTTTTAAGAAAAAAAGTGAAATGGCTGCTGATAGACTAAAATAATGGTTTTTGAGGAAAAAAGGAAATTGAATAGTTCAATTTACATTAAAATGACACATTATCTATAGCAATACTATATGATTCCTCTCTTCCAGGAACTCAGCCATAGCTTCAGACACATATAAATCTAGGATTCAAAACATGTTAAATTCCCTTCCACAATATTACCAAAAAGTGGAGAAAATTGCTAAAAAAGAACTCAGAGTATGGGTTATTAAATTTCACACTGAAAATATTTTTTTCAGCTCACAACAAAAATGACAAAGAGTTGGTAAAAATACTTCAAAGATGCACATTCCCCATCCGGTGACAGTGAAGAGCCTGCATCTTACCAGATCATTTTAAAGACTGTCAGAGAGATATGCTAATCTGAAGTTTCTGTCCCAGCTGCCATTTGTTCAAGGAAAGTATTCACAGACAAAGAAATGCTTCGCTTACTAAATGACCTCTTTATTACAGTTAAAAATACTGCCCTATAAATAGGAAAAGCCCCTGCACCAGTTAAGAAAATGACTTTTACATGCTCTGACTAACTTCATCACATAACAAAAGGGAAACTTTAATCTTTCTAATTCAGGAGATTGAATTAACCATAGAAAATGCTAGCTGAGGACTAAATGTAACAATACCAATATGTCTTGAAAAAGTATGCAAAATAGCCTTAAATGGGAATTAAAAATCAATGAAGAAATCAATTTAGGAAGCAGAAGTAGAAATCAATACAAAGAAGAGGCAAGGAGGAGGTTCTGACCAGCCATCAGAAGATGGCACAGAATTTACAGCATCATGTCACCTGTGACAGAAACCGAATGGCCAAACACCAATTCTTCAAGGAAACACTATGCAAAAGTAGCCAAGCAGTGGAGACATGATCTCTCAGTGCCCAAAGGTTGAGGTCTGTCATAATAGCCTTTGCTATTTACACCTGAAAAATGTTTGGAGAGGTGTTTTATTCTTAGAAATGTAATTTCAGGGAAAGGTCTGTGATTTTATTCTGGATGAATTTCAGACATTCTCCTAACAAAACGCAGTAAATGTCCAGCTTTGAATGAGTTACCAAAGCAATTTGGGTGCACATTTAAACAAGGCTAGAGGAAAAGTAGTTGGAGAATCCCACAAGGTGGCAGCCCAAATTTCTCTCTAGCACCAAGGTTTGCCCTACCACTTCTGACTCAAAAGACTTATCCAAAGCTGTTGTTCTATGCTCGATTTCCTGAAAACAAAAACCAGACAAGACCACCTGAAAAAGGTCAGTGCACCACGCAAATGTATGTTTCACAGCTTTATTTCCACAGTAACACAAAGCGGGGTGGGACGAATAGGTTTAGATTTAGGAAATGTATACGGTTCAGTGGTATATTAGGGAAACAGAGAAGATAACAAAGATGAAAAAGGCCAGCTGTACTAGATAGCATCTTAGTTACATGTCATAAACTTGGAAGTAAATTGAAATATCAGAGTTTTCATTGACTGAAGAAAGAGAAGATAATACCAGAAAGAAAACAAAAAGCTGAATAAAAAACAGTATAAACAACTCCTCTAGGTTAAACCCTAATAAAAAATCCTGAGAATCTTCAATTCTATTTGTCTGCCACACAACTCTAATCACAGAGAGTTTTCAGACATTTGTGAGAGCAACAATATGTTTTGATTGGTTTTGTACTGCAGTTATTTACAGAATTTACAAGGAAGGCTGTACAGTGGAATTTTTTTCTTTTTTTAATATTGTGATATGGCTCCTAGTTCCATGGATTTGCCTATTTCCTTTTCTCAGAATAGGGAATTTTAAGTGAATATGTGATTGAGAAGGTTTCAGTTTCAGCCGTGATTTAAGCTTCTGCAGTAACACGGGTTATGTTGTTCCTCGTTGTTGTTTTCCCCTTTCTTGGCAGTGTTTTGCAGATGAAAAATAATGTGCAGTTCATTATCTGCCTTTAGCACGGAGTGCTGGAACTTTTCATTTCATATCCCCACACATGGCAAACACATAACACAAAGCTAGAAGGAATATACAATGCCTCATGCTGCAGCTCTGATGCAAACACATTTACTCCAAATTAAAAAAAAAAATCTTTAAATTATTCTTGGCACAGATCATATTCAAGTCAACCATGGGGAGCTGCAGCCATGGAAAGCAGCTGTAACATCACCTTTCTTGTTGAGACTGTTTTATCCAGCATAAAATATGATCTGCAGCTGAGATTATGGAAGGATACAGAATCCTCCATTCACAACTTCATGCCTTCTAACATGAAGGTTGGCTGAACAATCTCATCTCTCCATGTAAGAAATTGCACTCCGTCCTTACCAAAAGAAAATGGGCAGGATGGAGCAGGTAAAAATGCATTACACATCCTTGCATTCACCTCTGTGAACCTCAGATGTTGTCTACAAGAACAATTTTTAGAAAGAAGTGCCTGCCAGTAATTCAAGAGCAATTGTTCTTTTTTCTCATTGAAATAGTTCCTGGTTCAAGCAGGCAGGCAAACATATGCATTCCCTTCACAGAGAAAACATGCTGTCAGTGGTACTCAGGTAGGCAGGCAACCAGGCATGAAACTGAAAACACTCAGGCATAGGCAAAGCAAGTGCAGGCAAATGCACCCCCTTGAGTTACTGGGGAAAAAAAGATAAAGGGTTGAGGGGCAAAGGTCAGATCTCAGATCAGCTCCTACTATTTTTTTTTTTTTTTTTTTTGTCTGTTCTCAGAATGCTTCCAGCAAAAGCAGAAAGATAATTGAGTCATCCCAGCACCAACAGCATTTCCCATGGCCAGAGGAAGGAGTCACAGCCACACTGTGTAACACTGCAGACTGTGAGACCTGCCCCTCAACCGTGCACACACACAGGGGGACTACAAGTCTTGCCAGGGCAGGCTGGAGTAGCACTGGGTATCGACCTGGATCTCTGTTGAACTGAGATGCCTCACAAAGGCAGCTGAATGACTCTTTCATCTGAGGATTCATTAAAAGGAACAACAGGGCATTCTTCTTTAAATAGAGAGCAGGCAGGGGATGATGGGAGCGCCTGATGGCCCAGAAGTAACAGCATTGAGGGCGATGAGTGCAGTGCCAGCCTGGGGTCTGCTCAGCCTCGAGCAGCAAGTTTTATACCTCCTGAGTCTTCTATAAGACCTGTAATGACTTTTGGAGGAGAAAGGGAAGGGGGTGAACCATTGATTTTGGCACCCTCTGTGTCACAAAGTAGTAGAGAGGCCAAACTTTTTCATAATGCCTTTTTCCTCAAGCAACTGTGTCTGTTGAAAGAAATTACGGAAGCACCAGTACAGACATTTTGGGCAGCCTTTCACATATCTAAGGTTTGAAGTGCAAAAAAGGAATAAGAAATGCCTACTTACGGGCAGAAAAGCACAGTATCAAAAAAAGGAAAACAGGTCTGCCAAATGAGCTTATTCATCAGCAAATTACATGTTTGACTGGATGTTCATGAGAGCCTAGTTCTCCTCAGAGTGACACACTTTAGTGTCCATGTTTTTCTTTCAAATATCTGCTTTCATGTCAAGTTAGTTCAGTTTATCAGTCAAAAGAAAATATTTATTTCTGGCAGACATGCAAACATATTTTGGGATATGAAAGTCTAGCTTAAATCTCTTTGATTCATATTACATATATATTATATTACTTTCTCTCTTTCTTTTGCTTCTGTCTTAATACTGCATGTTTCTTATTTTTACAGACTTGGGGCATCCCTCTGGTTTTCTGAATTAGGAAGGACAATAACTATAGCTCTTCTTTTCCTCCCAAGCCCAGAGATGAAACTGTTTGTTTCTGTTTATTTGCTTGTGTTTGTGCGTATTTATGTGATAAGGGCAAATGCATGTCTTGTGCATGTGTAAACAAATTATTGAGAGAAAATAAGCTAAGTGTTATCTCTCGTTCTGAAAGCTTTTAGAGTAATGCGGATATTCTTATCTTGTGCAGAAGAGGGCATGATAATGTCCATTATCCTCTGCAAGTTTTGTTGCTTGCACACATCAGCCTGTTGTTCTGTTGTTTCAGAGGACCATCAGTGCTATCAGAGGTAGCGGTTAGCACAGGGCATGCAATTTCTCAGAAGGCATGTTTTGAAATTTAGAATTTAGTCAAACGTTCTGATGAGAATTAATGGGAAGCCAGAACAGAGAACTGAGACATGAGGCAGCAGTTTATAGAACAGAGGACAAAAAAAACCAGCCATGCCCCATCCAAACCTGAGGCCAAACTGGGAAGTGTGAGCTCACAGTGAGGGTTGGAGAACATTTCTGCAGGTTCATTTGTGATCATCTGATCAGTAGGTGAGAGTTTATAGCATCTGTGCTACTTAGTAAGAGCTAATTTAGAGCTGAGCCTGTAATGGCCTTTTGCGGTGATGAGTGGCTATCATCAAATGAGGTGTTGAAAACCTTTACTGCCATCCAGTTAAGGCAGGCTTCAGAGCCACCGAAAATGGCCCTGGCTGTTCTGTCTTCCTCGACTAATTTCTGTGTGCATTGAATTGGACAGAAAAAAACCCAATCTGTTTCAGTTCTTCCAGACTTTCTCTTCTTTCAAAACCTAAAGCTTGTCTGTAAGGCCACACCATGTGAGGGTGTTGATCTCTGAGCTTTGTTCTCAGGGTCAGGGAAGCAACAGAGACAAGCAGTTCAGAAGTATTTGGCAAGCTATTATTTAGCCAACAGTTTTAGTCATTCTGAATGAGTCTGAAAAGACTCTAGAGCACTCTGCTATAGCAGATTTCTGGTCTGGTTTTTGTTCATCTTAACCCTTTCCACGAACGCTCAGTTATACCAGTTCAGGACAAAATGGAACAGAGCAGAGTAGGAAGTGTCAACAGAGAGTCTACTTGCCATCAGCAGCTGTAATGCAGACCTGTTCTATCTCAGATGCAAATACACCTCCTGCTTTAGGGCTGATGGAAACCAGGAGCCCACAGTCACTTCAGGGTCAATGGGAGGCCCAGTGCTGCAGAAAAGCAGGAGTCCAGGTGGGACAATTCACCGGGTGCTGATAACCTCAGTCCCTGTTACACTGAGTTTTGAGCTCACCACTGTGTTCCCCTGCGTTGGGTTTACATGGCAAGATTTTGATGGGTTGAGGGATAGCTTTGGGGGTTGCTTCTGAGGGAGAACAGAAGCCACTCCCATGTCAGACAGAGCCACTTTCTCCCAGCTCCACAACAGATCCTCTGTTGCCCAAAGCTGAACCCATCAGTGATGCTATGTATTTCAGAAATGTATGGCAGAAAGAGTGAAAAATGCTGCCCAGCAGCTGTGAGAGACAGGAGTCAGAAAAACATGAGAGAAACAGCCCTGCAGGCACCTAGGTCAGTAAAGAAGGAGAGGGAGAAGGTTCTCCAGGCATCTGAGCAGAGATTCCTGTGCAGCCCATGGTGCCAGAGCATGTTGAGGCAGCTGTGCCCCTGAAGCCCACAGAGGTCCACAAGGGCACAGAGATCCACTTGCAGCCCATGGAGAACCCCACCGCAGAGCAGATGGAGATGCTCTGAAAGAAGCTGCAGCTCACATAGAGCCCATGAAGGAGCAGCCTCCTGACAACAGCTGTGACTTATGGGGGATCCACACTGGCACAATTCATTCCTGAAGGACTCTACCTTCATGGAAAGAACCCATGCTGGAACAGCTCTTGAAGAACTGCAGCCCATGGAAGTGACCCCATGCCAAAGCAGAGAACGAGTCTATGAAGGAAACAGTGGCAGAGACAAAGCATTATGAACTGACCACAACCATTCCCAATCCTCCTGCACCTCTCAAGGTGAGGGAAGTGGAAGAATCAGGAGTCTCTCTGCCCTATCTTGACCTATCAGCTTTTTCATAATCATTTCATCTGTTGAGGAGAGGGAGCAATAGAGCAATCTGGTGGGAATCTGGCAGGCAGTCAAGGTTAAGCCACCACATTCCCGATATTCTGGGTTCGAAGTGATGCCTAGACATGTTCCAGACAAGCCAGTTGAGGTGCTACTGGCCCAGCACTGTATAAACACAACTGTACTTTATCCATACCCAAAGTGGCATTAGACACAGAGTTCAGCTATGTTCAGGTAACACTGGCCCAAACAAGTCCAGTTGGATCTTACACAGCCTGCATACACAGACTTGGCTGTCTTTTAATGCCTTGCACAAATCCTAACTAACTTACCAAAAATGAAGGGCTGGCCACTTTTGAACAGACTTCTTTTTGTAAACACTTGCAACATTCAGTAATGCAGATATTCTTTAAAGAAAATACCTCAAAGCCTTATGATATACAATGTAAATAAATACAATTAAAAAAAAAATATTGAGTTTCAGCAAGATACAAAAAGGCTTAAAATTAAATCAAAAATAAAATCAAGGGGAAATCAGTAATTCATTTTAAAATGCCAGTCATGAATTGAGAACCATTTCACATCATCTGCTTTTAGAATCTCACTAAGTTAGCATGGAGTAATCAAAAAACAGGGTAAAAATTCACCAATGCTATTAGCCAATCAGTATTTCAGTAGTCTCTGACTGCTAAACAATAACTGTTCATCGTTTTTTGGGGGGAGGGAGTGAAACTGATAATGACAGCGAGCAACAGGGAAGATTTAAAAAAAAAGATTAAAAAAGTGGTCACGTTACCTGCCTTGGGTTGGTTAGGGTTAGATTTTCTAGGACAAAATTTCACTTTTACTCAGTCTTAAAGAGTTAATTTTAGAAATTAATATTTGTACAATGTCTCCAGCGGGCATAACTAGGTGTTCTTTGTTCAATCTATAAATACAAAACAGTCTTTCCTTGGGGATTAGGTACCTCACAGAAACTCAAAGTACAAGAGAGGTCAAGGAAAGGGAGGGGAAACAGAAGTGTAAAGGACTATATTCAGACTACATATCTCGTGTTGCTTCAACCCACAGAGAGTGATGAGACTCCACCTGCTGTTAAGAGGTGCTGGCTCATTACATAATCACAGAATTGTAGAAAAATGTTGTTGGAGGTCATCTGGTCCAGTCTGCTCAAAACAGAGTTCACTTTGAAGTTAGGTCACACTGTTCATACCCTTTCCAGACAAATTCTAAATGCATCCAAGGGCAGAGACTCAACAGTCTAAACATCTTAGTGGCCCTCTGCCAGTTTACCGGTGTATCCCTTGCAACAAGTCCAAAATCAAACACAGTACACCGCAGTACACAGGTGATTTCACAATTGCCTATTAGGGGTCCATAATAATGTTACTCCTCCTGATGGCTAAGCTACTGGTAATGGAGCTCTACATGTGATGATGACTCATGTCCAGTTTGCCCACCCAGACATGCAGGCTCTTCTCTGCAAAGGCACTTCTGCCTGTAAAGAACACAACAAAAAAGATGTGAAGTATTGCAGCCTTTTCCGTGTTCTTTGACCTTCAGTCACATACTCAGCAGCAGGCTCTCATTTTCCTTAGTGTTCCTTCTTCTGCCAAAGCGCTGATAGAGCAAAATAGAGGGAGTTTAGTACCACATTCCCATTGCCTGTTATAGTGCCCCATTCAAGTGCTGTTGGGTGGATTGTTTCAATGCCTTACACGCGACAGTGGACAGCATGGATGTGTCTGAAAGAAGCATGCCCCATTTCACATGGTAAGCCCCTGGTAAAGACTGGAATAGCACTCTCTTCTCTCCCTTATCCCATTCTTGTTTTCTCAACTTTGGTATTTCATATGACTTATTGGTGAAAATGTTGCCTGGATTTGCTAGACTGAAGATGCAATAACAATGTGTCTCTATGCAAGGGATGCCTGAACCAATCTAATCTGTAGCCTCACCTCCTGAAGAGTTCTAGTTTGCATACCCTGCTGGTCCCAGCAGTCATCATGCCATTCCTTACATCAACATGGACAGCACATATGTATTCCTACTGGATATGACAAGAATCCATTAAGGAACTTCAGAAGCCTCATGTAGTGTCTTTGACCTCGCATCATAGTTTTCCGTTTCTCAGGAGCTGGCTCTGGCTCCTTTTCATCAAGTGACTAGCAATTATGGCGTGATCTGAGATTAGCATCTCAGATCATGAAAGAAATTCCATTGCATGATATTTTAGCTTAGAATAATTGTTCCAAAAGCTTAAGTGGCATTGGTTTTCACTATAGTGTTGTTTGCTGGAGGAAATCATTTGAGCTGAGCACGGATAAGCATACAGACTGCTCTTGTAAGCTTTAAGGTTTCTTCTATTTTAAATGTGATTTTGGTAAGTAGAGAAATAAAATAAAATATTTCCATCTCTGGACAACACATTATTGACATATATAATTTTCTTTTGACTTTGCTAACATCAACTTGCAGAAACATTATTATTTTTTCTGCCTCAGTAGGCAATCCAGTCCTGGATTTAGCTACTTTGTGTGGGTTGCAGTTGTTTATTCAGCCTAATGGAGATTAGAGACCTATGAAATGCTCAATAATGCTCACCAAAGAAACGAGTTTCCAGTCTGATGTGTTAAATAGGTTTGTACAGTTTTTTTATAATATTTAGCACATACTAATATAAAACTTGAGCATGAGCAGATTTACAAACTATCCTCTAGGGCAGCATCATAAAAATGTATAGGCATATAAAATGAAAAGGAAAGGGAGAAGAGAATGTGTATCTTAATAGACCAAGTACACGAAATATTGAGTATATATTCCATTGCTTAAGGCAGAGTAATAACAAAAATTGCAATAAAAAAGAAGTAGAATATCTTTAGACTAGAAATGACCTGTCAACCTCAACTGCAAACCAAAAACAAAATCAGAAGTATCATTTCTTATCCCAAAAATTAAATATGTTATTTATTAAAATCTCTAAAAGTCAGGCCAAAGATGATTAATATAGATGCACTTACACCTGCAGAAGTACACACATACTGAAGGGTCAGCACAGTCAAATAAGGAGAAAAAAACAACAACTGTTCATCTCAGGGGAAAAGGCAGATTTTATTTCCCTGAGTATTTGCTGATCTATTGAGAAGAAATGTTTCTGATTTTGACAACTGGAAAGAGAGTCTGAAGAACTTCTAAAGAGCACCATCATTGGTATCTGAGCCT
This sequence comes from Scytalopus superciliaris, assembly GCA_013400415.1. Classification (NCBI taxonomy): domain Eukaryota; kingdom Metazoa; phylum Chordata; class Aves; order Passeriformes; family Rhinocryptidae; genus Scytalopus; species Scytalopus superciliaris. Next base: position 250,687 of record VXBX01000994.1, read on the forward strand.
CTTAAACATTGCTTCTGAGAACTAAATGTATGGACTGAAATTCATCTCTTCTGCTTTCTATCTCTCCATAGTTAAAGCATTAGATTTTACCTAGGGTTTCAGATGATGATGAGAAAGAAGTTAGCCTGAAGTCTTTGGAAATGGCTCAACTATGCATTAAGAATTGAGAGCTCTCTGATTAGGATTCCTCAGACCACTTTCCAAAGGAAGGTGAGGTGAATCCAGGTGAAGGTCATGCAGCTGTATATCATGTATCTCACCATTCTAATAACAGAAAGGATCATTTCTATCACAAAACAACATTCTCAAAACTCACATAAAGCAACATATGCTTTAACTCCTATTTCAGCTTCATCTCCTGTCTCTATAAGTTCTGCTAAGGTTTTTGAAGTATAGGCAGTGCCTTCATCTTTGTCTATAAGTACTCATGTTAGCATTGTACCAGTAATAAATCCTCATCATCAATAGGGAGCTTGTTTCCTATCTTACTGAAAGACTATTGATGACAGAGGTTGACTTTCATCCTTAAATTCACTATTCTTTTTTTCTCAGGGACTGCCCATAAATTCCACAGGGAATTCATTGGTGTAAATGAGATTAGAATTTAGTTACAATATTCATATAGTGACATGTCACAGCAAAACTTTTCATTTCGCTACCTTGCATGTTGTCTTCAATAAAGACTCCTATTGTTGGTTACCTGTCAAAATTAATTCAAAACTTTACTTAATAAACTACATATTTTTATATTAGAAGTCGAAGTAAAGTGTATCTCCAGAGCTTAAAGAACACTCATTACACAAACTTGTAATTGTTGTCATTATGGAATTATTCTCCCAGTAAATTTCAACTCAGAAGTAGTTTCTTACAGTGCTTACAAACCATTTTTTACTTTTAAATCCTGAAAACTCATGTGCAGATTGTTTTTGAAGAAAACAGGTTGTTATCTGTAGTTTTAGCCCTAATCCTCCTCCTGTCAATTTGAAAGAGTATTATGGGGTCTAATCCTAATTCAGTGAATAAGCTCAGACAGTACACACAAGGGCAAACACATTGCCTTTATATTGGTTTCAGCTGGGAAAATACCCCTCTTTTTCTTCTTAAAGTGTTCTTGCCCTCTTCCAATACTGCATATAAGATCTGGCATGGGGGTTTAGGGCATTATTTATGGAAGACAAAGAAGATTGAGTTAGACTTCCATAACTGCTACGCTGAGACCTTGAGAGACTAGGGTACCAAAAGTAATATTTATGACTGTGTAACAATTGGACTTTTACTCCTACAAAGCAAAATTATTTGTCTGTGAAAGAAAGAGAGAAATATTTTAATGAAGTGTCCACTAAGTGCTCTTTTTTTTATGGTGCCACTTGGCCTTTGGCAAGAGTTATCCTGTAGCCCTGATGCATTTCTTGCATAACAGCTCAGCTTAGTAGAAAGAGCTAGATATAATGCAGTACATGACCTCCACAGATTCATCCCTTTTATGGGAATAGAATAAAATAAGTATCAATGTAATTACAACTGGCATGTCCAAAATATTTTTGGAAGAACAACAGCATTTATTACACTTGTTGGTTTACGTCACATTCTGATTTATTTTTCAAGTAATATGTTATACAGGTTTATAAACTACTTAAGGTGGAGGGGTTTTTTTAAAGATTAAGTAAATCTGCTCAATCCCTTATCTACAAGCTAAAATGCATCAATTACTTGGACTGTCACAAAGTTTTGATTGTCTTTAAGTGTTCCTCCAGCACTATTTAGGGCTTAGTGTTCTTACTGAAGCAAACACTTGTACTAACAGGAATTTGGCACCACTATGTCATACCTATACTTTGACGAACTCTGTATTTCAGGAAATCTATCCCCACTGACTGCTTTTGTTTAATTGCTTGTTTTTAATAGGTGTATAATTACTACATCAGAAGTATAGAATGGATGCAGATGATCTGAGTCACTGTCTTACAGTCATCAGCAACCACACCCTAAAATGTGGTCCATATTATCCATTGGGGGTCACATACCAGCCTTTTCTCAGAGCAGAAGCAGTGCCCTTCTCCCTGTGGGACACCAGCACTGAGCAGCAAGTATGCTGGAGGTACAGCCACTGGGTTGCACATCTCTTCTGCCCACCCTGTGAGCTGATGGGATGAAATCCAGCCCTGGTGTGGGGTCTATGCCAGCACAGCATTGAGCTAAAGCTGATAAATCTCCTGAAAAGGTGACCAACACATCCACATGGTTACCTCACCTAACCTTCACAGCACTGAATCTCTGAGCAGGAGGACCACATGCATGGCTGTCCTCATAGACACAAGTATAATAATTCCTGAGGCACAGGAACCATGTCCCTGGGCACCTCTTTCTTCTTTTCTCTCTGACCCTTTGTTCTTCACTCTCCCTGTGAGGTTATTCTCATGTTACACATATGGTGACACACATATGAAGACAGGGTTCCAAAGTCTTTAAGCTGTGATCCTACAAACTAAAATTTGAGTTTAAATGACTGGACAGTAATTGTAATGACTGGAAGGCTAAGAGTTTACCAGACAGGTGGAACCTTTTTAGGCTGGAGAAAGGAGGGGGAAAAGCAAAAGTGGAGTAATATAAAATCAGAAGGAAAAAATACTGCTCAGCTATGTTCTGAATTATTGGCACAGATAGAAGTTGCTGATTTACTCCCTAAGAAGCTTCTATAAATTTGATCTTTTCTTTACTATGAGAGTTGACCTGTGGACTTTTTCTTCACTCTCTTCCACTCTTTCTGAAGAGGAACAGGCCAGTGATATACCTGCATGCCTACTTATTAAAGATATAGTGTGGTAATAGAACATAGAGATCTTCAAGCTCCTAAGGCAAATGCATCTAGTGGTTAATAAGAATAAGTACATTAAAGAAAGAGAGGCCTCAAGAGAGAGCTTGAATTGTTATCTGACCTATGAGTCTGTAATAGCACAGTTTTGAATAAAAACAATGGAAGTCTCTCCTAATACTTACAACCAAAATTTGCCCTACACTGAAAGCAATAAAAAGTAGTTTGGTGGCTATTTAGCTGTCTAACACCCAGAACTGATATAGCCTCTTCAGCACAAGTAACTCTGAGATCTCACATTCTATAATTTAAGAGCAAGGCGAAAGATGCACCAGAGAAAATCCAGAAAATATGACAGGAGTGAAAGGACCACACAACTAAACAGTCTTAGATGCTTGAATAATTATAATCTTTGTCTGAAAATTATTATTAGTTCAGTTTTTGTCGTGCTAGAAGGAATCCTTAGTACGGAAATTAAAAAGATGAGAATTATCTATCCCGCTGCTGTGCATTTTGGGTGTGGTAGCGCAGCAGATCCCTGTTCTTGCCTTAAGAAAGATGCTTGCAACTGCAGCTGGGGGTGAAAGCAGCATTCTGAAAAGCGAGACACAGTATCAAGGAGAACCTCGGGTCTGGTACCAGGTGGAATTAAGTGGCATACAAAAGGCCAGTACAACTGTGAGAGCAGAGCACATTCTGTAAAGGCATGGGAGGTCTCTCGCAGACAACAAATTAATACAAATTATGCTAATTACCTCATTAAGTAATGTGCCTTATTATGAAAAGAAACAGCATTACCATCAGCATTGGTTGGGTCTCCTCTTCAGATACAGGTTGTGAGCCAGGTCACAACCATTAGACACTTACTGCTGAAAGTAGATACTCAAAAAAAAGCCCTCTGCAGTAAGTGAAACTGTAGATGCAAGTGATGAGATTAGAATCCAGTCCTTATCACTCACCAGAAGTTATATTGCATTTGAAAATATTACTTTTGAAAAAATGATTCTTGAAGAAAATGCAACATCTCTGATTTTTACTGTGTTACATCTCTGGCTATAAGCCAGTTTAAGAGTCCTTGCAATCATGAAACACCAACTCCCATCTCCCACAGCAGGCAGAGGTCACTTCTGGAGATGTGTGCACAACATGGCACATCCACAGTAACATGCAGTCATGCCTGTTACTCCTCTACCTCTGTACCACATAACAGCCCAAGGCCAACAGGTCATTTCTTCCCACATTCTCTAGACACGCAACTTCTGTACAGAGATGAAAATCACTGGGACCCAGGGGGCAATTGTCAGGCAGTTCATGGAGAAGCAGTGCTTTGAGGTATATAATCTGTTTGCACCAGGACCACAGCACTGGCTCTCTTCTCCCAGGATTCCTGCTCCAGCCCCAAAGTTGTGTCATCATAATGTGGAAACAAACAAGAAAGTACCTACAATAAGAAAATCAAGGAGAAAAAGAAGGAAATCAGTGCTCAACACACTGAAAACAACAAGCCTGACAGCAGAAAAGGACAGAAGACTTGCTATATAAAGGTCTCTAGAAAGTGATTTATACTCAGCGAGAAGCAAAACTAATTGAAAATGCATAAAAAGGAGAGAGTTTGGCAGTCTTCATTAAACTGTGTCTGTTGTTGTAGAGATAAAAGAAACACAGTTTGAACCAAAAGGTCGAGTAGAAATTTAAAATCCAAGGACAAAATTTTCAGTGAATAGCACAGGCAAAATTAAACATGAGAACTGCCAGATATTGGTTAGAGTTCTCAATGGATTTTGACACACACAAAGATAAATACATCAAATATAGATATACTTGAAGTGGAGACAGTTAGAGACTAGAAGATTATTCTTTGATTCTGTTATGGACCTTGAGGTCAGTCTGGAGAGAGTGGCTCAGGAAATAACCTTTCAGCTACAACCAGAGTGCTGGTCAGGAGGAGCTTTACTTGTTTACATTAAGGGGTTCAAAAACACAGCCTGCAGAGCCAAGATAAATGATCTGCAGTATATCACTTTTAGAGTATTCTCAATTAACAATGCAATTCTAAAGGTTCACAGTAGTTCAACACGAGCTGCTTCGTGGTTCAAAATATTCAGGAATCACTGATTTGGGGAATTCACTGCTCCGTGGATAAGCAGAAGGAGCCCTCATTTGCAGCACAGGAATCTCTACTGAAAAAGCAACTTTTATAGTGCTTTCAGGCTGATGTCTGACACACCACAGCATTTCTCTGAGCATGACACATAAACTTTGGAAGGGGAAAGAATTACAGTGGAGGCATAATATTAATGATTCAGAAAGTCTTGTGTCACAACCCTGAGCACTGCAGTATCTAATTACTAGGCATAATGATTTGCAGACAGGCTGTGCCAAATAATGACAAGAGAATTAGACACCTAAAAATGGAGTTTGCCCTCTGTGGAAGGTCAGTGTAAGCCAATTGGTGGGAAAAAAAGCCAAAGTAGTGCTGTGAGACTGAATTCCTAGTCCCTAACGGAATCTGGATCCATGCTGCAAGGAGGGCTACATCCTGCAGGAATATATACTGATCCATCATCGTAAGTGAAATAGGTTTGTCTTTCAAAATTTGAAGGGAGGGGATAGAATACGGCTTTCCTTCCAAAAGGCAGGAAAGCAGTGCAGGTGCTCCTCTGAATTCCACCCTTGGTGTTCAGTGCAGTCAAACCAACTATTGGAGACCTGGGACTAAAAAGACTTTGTGCATGAGGGGTTTGACCATCCATGAAACCTCCAGTCTCCAAAATCACTACTCACTGTTGACGGGTAAAGTATTTTTTACATGTTACAATATAAAATTTAAAATTAATTAGTAAAAAAAAAAAAAAAGAAAGAAAGAAAAATACAAGACTTCTTGTAACTGCAGTTTGATTACTCACTTTAAACGGGCTTGGCTTGCTGAATATAACCTTTTTATGAAACACAGGCTGCACAGGAAGAGATTGAGAAAGTCCCTTTTCCAGCATTCCCTACAGCATGATTCCTTGGCATGTATGAAGCACGTACTCACATCACTCTGGGAAAAGAAGTCTCCTGCTACCTTCCAAAATCCTTGTCTTTACCATAGGGTATCTGGCAAATTTTCTACAAAGGCTTCAGACTTTTTAACGAACATTGAAATTTTACAGAGTTGTCATTTAAAAATGTGATGAAAAGGACATACAGTGGTCCAGAAGCTCCATTTCTGAGCAAATTCAAAGATTATCAGTGATGTCTAAAAACTTAGATTTTTTTAAAGGCTCTTACACAAAGTTTTTAAATGTTGTGTGCAAGAGAGAGGGAGACATTTCTTTAAAATGGGGGAAACACATGGAAAAATTATCTCTTTGCTACCTGTGAAAAGAATGGTAGTGATCAGCACTATGAAGTTTTGTGCCTGAACAACTGAGAGGATTGGTAGGGAAATACAGAATCTCTCAGTCATGGGACATGAATTCAAATAGGAATGGGGTTAGTAGTGACAGAAAGTCATTACCGTGTCATTGCAGTGTGCTACTGTTCAGAGATTCATTGGTGGCTTGAGTCCAATTACTATAGCACACAAGAGGTCACATTACAAAATGCACTATCAAAACTAGCATTTCTACTCTTCGTAACATGCTGCTACATTTCTACATCTAAAGTTATCCATTCAAATTTGTATCTAGACTCAGAGTTGGTGTGGTTAAGCAGTCAAACTCCACGCTGAACAATCTGATGACAAGAGGACATCAGTCTCCAAAATCATTGCTTTAATAATTCAATTTGTAGTAGTTGCAAATTTCCCTATTTAAATTACATGAACCATATAGCAACAAGCTTTTGCAAGCAGCAGAAGCAGTGCCTGGAGGCTGGGAGGGTGAGGGTTAAGCTGTCCCTGGGCAGAGCACCTCACAAGGGCTCTTAGTTTCTTTGCAAGAAAGGGGATATAACTATGCTCAGCTGAAACTGATTACTCTGCCAGGCAATAGGATCACCTCCTTATTTCAAGGTTCGGGGTGATTTAGCACTGATGGAAAGCTGAGTTGTGAGGAGCCTTGAGTGAACTCAGAAGAGGCTTTTGTTTTGCTAGACTTGAAGTACGTGAGTTGTTTCATTTCTTCTGGTCTTATCTGAACAAGTTCAGAAATCTCTGGAAATTGAAAAAGAGAGAGACAATTAGACCAGGAAAAAAATTGTAAATAGTTCATTGCAGCTCGTAGCTTCCCCTGATATGTTTTCTCAAATATATTATAAATAAAAAGGCATAAAAAAAGTCATGAAATAGGAAAGAGCTGAATTTCAGAGGCAAAATAACAGCAGATGACTTCAGAGAAATTACTTTCCTGACTACCAGCTGAAAAGAGATACTAAGAAACTGTGAGAAATCTTCTAGTGCATGAAAGATTTACAAAAGAATTATTATTACTTTAAAGGGAAAGTTCTTTGTCCTATCTAAGTGTGTGTGTATATATATATATATGTTGTGTGTAAAAATATGTAAGTTCTTTTTACACTTGGTTGAACAGATTTAGAGTAGGCATTAGAGAAAAATTAAGTGAAGTATTCAATATTTAGCAGAGATCCCTAGAGACTTAGGCCACTAGCAGTGTCACACTGACTAAAGCTATTTCATATTTTTCTGGTTTGCCTGAAGGAATGTAAAAATTATAGAGGTCCATTGGTGGTTGCATTGGCAAGCAAAAAATTAGCTTGGCATAACTGGCCAGTGCTGATGTGCCTGTTTTCAAGTGAGGGGAAAATATGTGAAGTGAAACAAGTAATAAATAGAAAGTTGGGAGGGTTGCTATTTTTAAAGAGAAAAGAATAATTCAATAATTCTGTTTATTATTTCATGAACATTTTTGAAATATTTCTACTATCAGTATTTTGACATAATAAACTCTGGTGTTATTTAACTAGACTAAATATGTAGAGGAAGAATCAAGATGGTTTTGAGTTGGAAAGTATACCAGTGAGTGAAAGCAAACCTGTATTGCAGACTGGAAACATCACAGAATCATCAAGGTTGGAAGACACCTTCAAGACCAGCTAGTCCAACTGTCAACTGACACCACCATAACCACCCCTAAACTGTATCCCCAAATGCCACATCCAGACACCTCTTGAACGCTTCCAGAGATGGTGACTCCACACCTTCCTGGGAAATTTATTCCAATGTTTAACCATTCTTTCAGTAAATATCTTTTTTTCTAAATTCTAATCTTAACCTCCCCCGGTACAACATGATGCCGTTTCCTCTCATCCATTCTCTTGAGACATGGCTGAAGAGACTGACCTCCACCTTGCTACAATCTTGTTTCAGGTAGTTTTAGAGAGCAATGAGGTCCCCTCTGAGCCTCCTCTTCTCCCCACCAAACAACCCCAGCTCCCTCAGCCACTTCTCATAAGACTTGTGCTGTAGCTCCTTCACCAGCTTCATTGTAGGGCTGTTTGAAGGGCTTGTATTCAAAAAACATCTAGCAAGTGTTCTCTAGCCACCCTCCTCCTGCCTCTTGTGTTTTGTACCTATTTACCTTATCTCTTTCCTTGGCCCTTCTCCAGCTCTTCTCTGGACTTTCTTCAGCACCTCAATTTCCTTTTTGAATGAGTGATCCAAAAGTGGACATGGCACTTGAGGTTCAGCCTCACCAGTGCCACATACAGAGAAACAATCACTTCCCTGGTCCTGCTGCCCACGCTATTTCTGATACAAGCCAGGATGCCATCGGCCTTCTTGGTCACCTAGGCACACTGCCAGCTCATGTTCAGCCAGCTGTCAACCAGTAACTGCAAGTCCCTTTCTGCTGGGGCACTTTCCAGCTACTCTGTCCCAGGCCTGTAGTCCTGCACAGGGTTGTTGTGACCCAAGTGCAGAACCTAGCACCTCACCTCATTGAACCTCACACTACTGTCCTCAGCCCATTGTGACAGCAACTACATCATAGCTTTCTTATTGCACAAAGGCTTTCAGCTCCTCCTCTTTGTTCCCCATACTGTGTGCATTGACGTAGATGCAATTCAGGTGGGATTTCACTGTCAACTCAGGTATGCCGTCCCTGGGCTCATCTCTAGTGAGCCTGTCTGTAGCCCCTTCAAACCTAATTTAAAGTCCTCTCAATCAGCCCTGACAGCTATGTGCTATAATTTTTTTTTCTCCGCTGTAGGAGGTGAACCCCATCTGTTCTCAGCAGGTCTGGTGCCATGTAAACTACCCCACAGTCAAAAAACCACAACATTCCCCCTATAACATCAGCTTCTAAGCTGGAAATCAGGCTAGTTTGAGGAATATCACTAAGAAAACCAGGTTAGTTTTCATGTCCCTTTCAGTATTCCCCCCTTGTTCTGAATGAATTGAGGAGAACACAACCTGTGTACATACTTCTTTGACCAAGTGCCCCAGTGCCCTGAAGTTCCTTTTCATTGCATTAGGACTCCTTTCTTCAATCTCACCACTACCAACCTGGACAGCTAATAGGGGGCAATAATCAGAGAGACCCATACCAGATCAGGGAGTTTCCTAATAATATCCCTTACCTGCGCCCCAAGGCAGCAGACTTCCCTGGGGGATGGATCCTGCTAAAATAAAAAACAGAAGGAGTTCCAGATTTTCTGGGAATCATTGCTAGAGTCTGATCTGCCCATTAGAGTGATGAATGGCATGAAAGCCAGCAGTGGCTGAAGCCTATTGTCAGTCAGACTTGTATTTGAGCATGGGAGCAGCTGGATTTGATTCCCAAGTGAAATCAGCTCACAGATCTCAATGCTGTGCCCAGTAGCTGTCACAAAAATAGGCATGGCTGTCCTTGCAAACTTTCACAGTGCTTTTTTAGTGTTAATGTGATTTATACTTGGAGCGGTTTTATCTGATGGCTAATATGTACTCAAGAGAAATTTAGGAATGGATTGGCAGATCCATGATGCTTTGTTTTGACTTTGCTGCTATTTAGCACAAGTATTGCCACTAAAAGAAAATCTGTAGGAGAAATTAATTACATAAATTTTTCAGCAATATTTCTGGGATGAACACTGGACGCAGAATATACCTAATCACATTGCTAATAGGAAAATTCTCCCCTCTACTGGAGCAAGGCACATCAAAACATAACCCTGAGCTTCAGAAAGTGCATTTGAATCTGCACCAAAATCTGTGCTTCACAGCTCGATCCTAATTTTAGTCATGATGATGAAAAGTTTTACCAAATAGCGTTTTCCTAGAAGGACGCAGAGTTGTGTGGGTTTGTCCTCTTCCACATGCTCATGAGGTGTCTGAGGGAACAGAGTGTGTTCATGAACCAAGACCAGGTGCAGGAGATTAGATGGGTGATATTTAGCAATTGCCTTTGGAATCATTTCCCAGGAAGGATGTGTCAAACTAGTCTATTCTGCTGGGAATCAATGGAGCCTGCTACTAGATTCTCTTTACAGCCAGCCTTGATGTAGTCAGTAACTCTCACATTGCTCTCATTTTCCACTGGTACTATGGGGTCTTTACTCAGTCATTACTAGGCACCATGGCCAAACCTTCATTTGAAGACATTGCCCATCTTTCACCCCTAACCCTTGATGTGAAGAGTGGCTGGAGATGATTGTACTTTTGAAGGTGGGGCTTTATAGTCAGATGTTCATGTTTCTTCCATTTCATGCCTCAAGCAGGAACTACTGGAAATTCTTTATACTTTATTGTATTTGTATAAATTTACTTAAAACAGTGAGCATTTGGGATCAGTGTGCATGCATCCTGGTTTATATTTGTCCATTTCTTCATGAGATATTAAACACTCTCTTCTTAACATTTTATTGGTTTTTAGTCTGGTTCTCCCAAGAAATAATTTTCTGTAATCACAAAGGGAGGGGAAAAAATAAAAACAAACCTAGATTGAAAGTTCATATCCATAGGACAAATAAAGATGCATTCCTTTTAATCTAAATGTTGGTAAAAATCTAGGAGGGAATTTTCTTTCTCTGCTTAGCAGAGGTGCTGGGCAAGCTATGCCATTTCAACAATTATTCTGTAGGAATTATGTCACGACAGTCATCAAAATGCCCATGCTGTGCCAGAAGCCCAATAGCTGCTTTTCCTCTGTCAGTGATAGAGATCTGGGAAGCAAGGTGAATTTTATGAGCTTCCACCAATAAAGATTTGGACAGAGAAATAATGAGGGTGAAAAATCATGTATTAACATTGTGAATAATAATGTCTCACTGTTCAAGTTGGGACCAGAAATATAAGCTATTGTGAACTGGTCATACCTCTTCTTAGAAAACTGTGTGCAGTTCTGGTCTTGTTGTTCTTTAAAAAATGAGAGGAGATTCAAAAAAGGGCAAAAGGTATGATCAAATACAGGGAGCAGATTCTGTATGAACATAGTAGGGCTTGTCAGCCTACGAAAGAGATAAGGTAAATAGGTACGAAAACACAAGAGGCAGGAGGAGGGTGACTAGAGAACACTTGCCAGGTGCTTTTTTGAATACAATAACCCAAGCCAGAACAGTCAAAAGGACACTGACCGGGGAACTGCCAAATAGTGTTGTGAATGCCAGAAATGTGCATGGATTTTAGAAGTCAAAGCCCATGGAAATGCAACCCACTAAGGATCACTACCTCAAAAAGTAATTACAGTTCTGGTGCTTCTTCAGTTATTGGTAGTGGTTGGAGGATGGAAGACTATTCAATGATATTACCATGTATATCTAACCTATTCTTTTTCCCTGTATGTTTTTTAGAGACCGAATATTAGGCTAGGTGAAGCTTCAGTCTGAACTATTACTGGCATTCTTTAGTTCATTTGTAAGCCATGAGAGAGCTGGTCAGTTCTTCCTATATATGTGTTTCTCTGTGGCTGCATGCACTGACAAAAGAAATGTTGGAAAATTAGGTCCGAAGTAAGTAATACAAGTCATTGATTTTTAGGAGCAAAGACCTTGGAACATTTTCTCTTTGTGAAGTAAGTCAGAATTACAGGACCAAAGATCAAATTGTCCGGTTTTTTGTTTGTTTTTTTTTTTTTTTTATCCTTTCAGTTACTTATGGCTTCACATATAGTAGAATGAAAAAAATAGTGTGTCTGCATCAGGCCCTAGAAAGTGCAAGGCATCTGAGTGACAGTGGAAAAGTATATTCCTCCTGTAATCAATTGTGCCATCTTATGAAATATCATCCAGCCAAGCATTTATTCTCCACTCATCACCACAATATCTTAAAGACTTAAAATTCTGAAGTAATAAAACAAAGTAATAAATTAATTCAATGTTAATTAGATATTGTATTCTTAGGAGTAAAAGTGATTTTAAGAAATTAAGTAATTTTTACTTACCTCTGACTCATTCTTTCAAATCTACCCATCTCATTTCACATTCACATATGGTAGTGTTTTAAAAACAGAATTAGCTGCTAAGCAGCAACTTAGATACTTTTCAAATTGTAAATGTACAGACTGAATCCTTAAGGCAACACAGTTGAAATGCTTATTTAGAAATTCCACTTAAAATTATTACCAGTAGCAATTTATATTATCTGTTGTTGGATGTAATGTTGAAGTAAATGACTAATTAGTGTCAACTTTCCAGCATTTAGATACCAAGCAGCTTGGAGGCTCTAGGGAACAGCTTTATAACAATTTACAGAACTCTCCTTAGACAAGGACCCCATTTAGCAATTGTCAGATATAATTTGACATGTCTATAGCACTGCTTTAAGCACAGCACTTCTTTTTCTAGTCTCAGAATGGTTAGTTTCTATTCTTCACTGACGGTCTTTTTGTAAGTGGTCTCAAAGTTAAAGTGTCTAGCTGATACTTGCTCCCTGGCATCAGCTGTGCTTAGTGCCAGACCCAATCCACTTGTGAAGGGAGTTAATTGAGATTGGTTTATTCACATGCCCATGAGAGCACAAATGCAGAGCTTAACCAGTCACTCCTCCTTTGTGGAGTGTGTGGCAGTCTAGCTGATGAATTTTACTGCTGACATACAGTCCATCCACTGAACTAAGCATCTCCATCACGAAAACCAGTGCTGGAAGCCTCATTTCTGTGGTACTCCATAATGGCCGGTGACATCTACATCACTTTAAACAAAAAACAAACAAAACAAAGGACCTTCTGCAGTGATAGTCACAGTGTCAGTGTCACCTTTAAGCAGAAGACTCAAGCACTGGAAGGGCCATGTAGTGATGGCACCTGCACTTGCCACAGAAGCTGGGTCCCACATGAAGGGTTGTGCAAAGCTCCCTTTTGATTGCAAAGTCTAAAAAAGGGCACATTTTCACCTGTAAGTGTGGATGATGGCCAGTGCACTGTGAGAACCATGAGGACACAGGGAACACTAGGAAACACAGCTTGCAGGTTTTATATCAATAATAGTTTTTCTGCTATGCTGCTTTTCTTATTCAGAAGTGTCAGATTAATTCAGAAATGTTCTCTTTTTCCTAAAAACAAACATGTTCATTTTTGCATCTGAAACGTTGACGGGGAGCGGGGGGGAAATGAAAACGCCCTCAGTAGTATGTCTGTGACTGTAACGCAGCTATTGGGAGTCAGCTGAGCAGTACCTCTGGTAGTTTAATTAGCCCCCATGCAGCATGGACTAGCACATCCTACTTCTGTGATGCTTTGCTCAGGATCAGGTAGGATATTAACTTTTCCTGATGACAACAAAAGATATTTTTTACCTCTTTAAATTAATATTTTACAGTAAATGAAAACAGAAGGAATTTGGTTATTTAGATCTTGGTCTCGACTGCAAGTAGCAGAGAGTGTTTCTTTGGGCAAGCCTTTTAACTTTTCCATGCAAAAGTTCCTGTTTTCTAACTTTGAAGTATTAAAGTCCACCTGTGCAAATCTGTTTAAGCTTCTGGGATGAAATCCTTGGTGCACATAGAAACAATACAGTACAAAACAGAAAAAGCAAAAGAAAATCCCAAACCTCTCTGACTTTTATTAGAGATTTTATATTCCAGAAACCACTAACCCAGCAAGGTACAGGGGCAGTAGTTTAGTTCTCTTGCACTGCCGGCTGGAAAGCCCAGGGAGCATTGCCACTTTTGAGAAGCAGATGTGGTTTTCATCATTCATGAATCATCATTCTGGCCAATGCTTGGAGGAACATTTGTGGACCCAGAGGGGACCATGTCCATCACTACTGAGCAGAGGAGTGGGTTACTGCAGCAGAGGGCCCTCCACAGCAGTAAAACCAGCCAGGAAGATTATTTGCAATTCCATGCAGAGTCTCCCTAGGCTGGAATAAAATTTGAAGTAATCTATGTGATGTTGTTCCACACCTCACACTACCAGCAATATTTTGCATTATTAGAAATTGCTCTTCCAAAATCATTAGGCTATTTTCAGACCTGGCCAAAACCAGGACAGTAAGGCTGCAGATTCATCATGATTATTGTTAGTGTCGGAGGGGATGGGAATTGCTTTTCCTGCTTCCTCCCCTATGCTGGGATATAAGCATTTGCCCAAGTGCATGGCTGGCTGCCTAAACTCATGGGCTGATGAGCAGCTGTATAATCTTCTCTGAGAGTCTCACCAGAGCAGCCTCTCAGGCTTCTCCTGGAGATGAAGAAAGAGCCATTAGCTGAGACAGGAGAAATAAGGAGGATGCATCGTCATCCCACCCAGATGGGTAAAGCACCAACTCTGGCCAGAGCAAGCAAGCAGCTGGAGGATGGGAGGATAGCCCTTGCCCTGGAAAGGCAGGACACCATTCTTTTAATCAACTCCAGTGCAGAATCTTGATCTCTGCCTGGATGATCTGCTAAATCTACTGGGAAACGTGATTTGTCTCCCACACATGAAAAAAAAATGAGACGTGCTGGCTTCTACAAAGATTGTTTAGTTTCCATGGATCTTATACTATTTGCATTGTTCTTTGGTGATAAATTCCCTTGTTTTTTAAATAAATATTACCAAGTTGATTTTAATGACTTTTCATTTATTTTACAACTCCATTATTTTCTGACATGTTTTACATGTTTAAAAATAAAACATGTTACTAGGTTTTCTTTTCAGCAAATAATATGGGAGCAGACAACAGACCTCAATCAATGTAATAATTCTTTAAAGAATGTAAATTAATTCGAAGGAGGTAGGAGAGGGCACATGTTTCTGTAACACGCATTTTAAAATGTTGCTGCATTTGCATTTGGTTTTAATGGCGTTTACGCCCTCTAGTGTCAGAAGACTCCATCGCAGCGAGGTTTTTTTTTCTAATACTGACAATTTTTCCTTTTCTTGTACGTGTCAGTGTCAGCCTAGACTACCTGAGTCTTGTAAAAATGCAAATCCTGGATTTATTCCTACTACATATATCCTACCATTTCACAGTTTTGGTATACAGGTCATCTGGGTGGTTTTTGACCCAAAGTGAGCTATTCCAAATATTAATTTCTGAGGTAACACACACAAAAATATTGCTAAATTACAATTTCTGTATTAATTATTTTAACCTCCACAATACAATTATTTTTTTTCTTGATAAAAAATTAGTCCTTTGTTCAAACAAAGAAACAGAAGTTAAATAAGCAGGATTATTTCTCTCATTGGTTAAGATTATTAAATAAAATACCATCTCTGCTCATATCAAGGAAAAATGACCCAAAAATATGATTTATTTTAGTTATACTTCAGACCTCTGATTTATGAAGTATTGCATCTTAGAGCCATCAGAAACTGGTTTTCATTAGATTCAGGAATAAGACGAATAGCTGATGATGCCACAAATACAGCCTGTGTTGTCTGAGGTTTCTTGAATTATGGGTATGCAACACTCCACTCATGAGTTAGGAAAGTAGTATTGGTTTGGCAAGTGGATGTCCATAGTTAAGCTCTCACGTGGCAATGCTGAGATTACAGATACGGCATTTAAAAGCACAAATACATTCATGTTTCCCAAGCTCCTACAACAGTTCAGTCATCTGTGTGTGATTCAAGCTGTATGTGGTGCCCATCACACACACATCACACCCATGTTACTCACATCAATGCTCTGAAAGATCCAGTATTTGCAAAATGAAGGAGTCCTCTGGCTTGCTGTCTTGTGGTGCAGTAAGGAGTCAAATGCGCAAAGGTGGTCTGTTACCTGCCGAATACAAACAGCTGAGACAAACATACATGCTTTTACGTCTACCCATCCAATCCATCCATCCCTGTACAATGTCACTTAGTGAACAGATAGCTGGGGACTGAAAGCAGTAACACATATCTGGCCTGTCTGGACTGCATCTAGTGAAACCCAGGCATTAGCTTGATCATGTTGTTTCTGAGTTGTGATTTGATAAAACTTGATTGACAGATCTAGTTTGTCGTAGCCTCTTCCCTTCTCTTTTTGACTGCTGAAGTATCATGCACCTGACTGATATCAGAGATCAGTATGACACCTCTTTTTCTTCACTCATTCAGAACACAAAATATTGGGATGGCACTCCTGACATTATGAATTTAGATTGTCAGTACAAATCATAAATGCCCAAAGACTGGCTTGAGCTCTGGCCACAATAACAGATATATGTGGAACAGACTATATGCAAAGCTATGAAAAGACTGCAATTAGGGGAAAAAGCAAATACAGGAGAATATGTTTGCAGTTCCAGTCTGAAGAGCAGTGAGACAAGCAGAGTAGCACTAGACAAAACCTTGAAATAGTTCCCTTTTGAAAAGGGTGTCTGTGAAAATTGCTTAATAAGATTCCACATTTTTTGTGTCTTTATGACTAAGGAAATCAGATTTTCTGCAAAATTTAGAATTTGTTTAAGGGATCAAGTATAATTTTTCCTCATTGAAATACACACACCGCAAAGCTTCCCTGCCATCTGACAATGGAGTTACACTCTTGTTTAGTTTAGACCTTCCAAGGAATAAAGCAATTGCAGTTGGGGTAAAGGAAGGAATTTTCCCTTCATTTTACGTTGTCCACTTTCATTGGTGGTGTTCAGTGATATATAATGTACAAGTAAAAGTAATGTTTAATGCAGGATGAGGAACATCATTAACAATTCTGATCATGCCTACGCTCGATTAAAATCTGTGTCACTGTCCCAGAGGAGAGCAAGGCCAACCAGGGTAAACATAGCAAAAACTCTCTTTTGTCACAAAAATAAGCAAAGGTGTTTTTCACCCTGTGCAGGAAGGCTAATTTCTTTGAAGTATTTTTTTCTGACCATGACTTTATTTAAACATCTCCAATACAGCAGTTAGCAACAGAAGAAAAACTAATTTATTAATGATATGAAAGATATTATTAACATTAAACAATAGACAAGCAACATTGGCTTTAGAAAATGTCACCTTATTACAACTTTTGCAAGCTGAAATAGAAAAATAACCAAAAGCAAGTTATTTTAAAATAAGCATTATATCCATCTGCCTGTCATTTTGTCCAGAAGGTAAGAAAAACATTGCAAAATACCTTCACGTGTCAAACAATACTATTTTTTTTTCACCCTGTAACACTGAAATATTGTGAAAAGGCATCTATTTATGTCAGTGGGTGAGTCCACACAAAAATACTGAAATGCTAGAGATAGATCAGCTAATCGCTCCTGTCACAACTCCTTAACTTCACTGTGCACTTGATTCACATAATTATAGTGGCACATTATCAACAGGATGAACTATATCCCTGAGCAACTTCAAACCAAATTAATTAGAGCCAGCAATGCCTTCTGTCCACGGCAGCCATCGGTGACATGTGAGATTATAGAGGTTCAACTATTTAGCATTTCAAGTGATAAGCATCTAAATATTTAGAAAGGTGAAAAGATCTAATTTAAGATATCTAGTACTGGGACATGTGTAAATTTTGAATTTCAAAATCTGGTTGTGTCAGGTGTGTGTAAATATATATTGCCTTTTTATAGCTTGCTGTTGATAGCCTGATTCAATGTAAGAAAATACCTGGATTATATCAGTAAGAATGAAGTAAAACAGTAATGAATACCATAAAGCATAAATTATTATCAGTGATTTGATCCTAGGACTTCTCTCCAGTGCTCACCACCCTGTCCCCATGTCCACTGCTTTTCCTATCATTCTGCTCCAAAAAAAACAAAAAN
Organism: Scytalopus superciliaris; assembly: GCA_013400415.1. Lineage (NCBI taxonomy): Eukaryota > Metazoa > Chordata > Aves > Passeriformes > Rhinocryptidae > Scytalopus > Scytalopus superciliaris. The sequence continues at coordinate 268,539 of VXBX01000994.1, forward strand.
CCCATTTGTCAGAGGGACTTTGAAAGGTCACTTACCCACTTCCTTGCCCAAAGGAAAGAACAGCTGGGCATGCATCACTCCTGACAGCTGATAGTCAGCTCTGGCTTTAGTAAGAGATAAGCACCAAAAAATGCCTGTGCTGTGAGATGCAAACGTTGATGTGAAAGAAAGGATGACTCTCTTTCTAGTATTTTTTCCAGTTTTATGTATCTTGTAATTAAGACCAGCTATATTATTAATTTCAAAGATGGATTCTGTGAAATTATGTCATTTTTGTCCTACCCTAACTGTCACAAAATGAGAAGCTAATAAGCATTCAAATTCTGAGTAAGTAGGAGGGGTTATTGGCAGAAATATTAATATATTTTTTCCTGTGTTTATTTTACACTTTGGCATGCTTGGTAAAGCAACTAAACAATTATTTTACACAACATAATCTATGTCAATAGTCTAAGACTTGGTCATCTATATTATATCTGCCTGGATGACAACTTGAATATTTATATTAAACACTCTCATCTTACAAAATACAAACCATTTTTATCTTCACCTACAAGGTGATACATACCCTCTTTTTGATGTGAGCTGAGCTCTCATTGCTAGAAGGCATCCTCTAACCTCGTATAGATTCTCCATCATCTCTTATCCTCACCCTTTTATCCCATCCTTCTCGTGATTAGGTGCACAATTTGGACCATGTGACCTGAAGACTCCCCTATTCTTCTCTATTATTTTTCCAGTTCCTGCTAAACAGACAAGTTTTGTTTTCCAGACAGTGTTTTCCAAACACTGTCCCTCCTGCAGTTTTATTTGTTAACTTTTCTTGTGTTATAAATTCTTTGTAATGGGGAATGTGCTCACAAACATACAAAAGTCATAAGCTACAATCAATGTTTAATAATAACTTAAAATCTAGTAAAGTTAAAAACTAAAAGGTGTTTGTAAGCAATTTATCTCTTTACTGAAGTCTGTAGCATGTAATTATATACTTGTGCCCTATAGAATGTGGCAAAATGCAAAGAGCTAATATCTCTTAGTAAGCTGGCACTGGAGTGCCTATATATGCTTCAGTACCACTATGTTCTTACTTGCTGGACAAAGCAATATCCAATATCATAAAGAAAGGTGGTAGCCCTAGTAATTCTGTGCACTGCCAGAATTTGGAGTTAGAACTTGCTTGGTTGCTTGCTTGTGGCTTGAGTTTTTCATATTTGCTTTCACCTAGACCATAGCAGGGACCTCTGGAGTTAAGCTGCTCCAGCTTCCCATGTCAATAACAAGAAGTCAGGTCAGCCATTGTTCTGCCTAGCCAAGTACTGAAAATCTCCAAGGGTAGAAAGTCCATGATTTTCTGGGCAACCTGTTGCAAAAATGTGTTGCCCTCCTAAATGAAAGTACTATATCAGCTTAAGAGAGACAACAGATTATTCAGTTTAGTGTCTAATTTACCAAGTGGGCTCTCTAGGACCTTGTCATTGGAAAGTGATGAGTTCTTCCAACAAGCAAACAGAGTAAGGACTGCATTTCAACAATTATTTTTTTTCTCTTAGCAAGGTCATTTTATCTCCATTGCAATAGAGGCAGCCTGAGAAGGCTACAGCAGGTGATTTACCTGTCCACAGTCTGACAGACAGGAGACCCAAAATTAGCTTCAAACTAAAATTACATGTGCACAACTGTGGGCATGCTGTATGTATGTATGTATATGTGTATAAAGTAATATTTATATGTAGCAAGTATTATTTGTATAAGAAATAAAATCTATTGTGCAATTAATTCATTATGAAATGAATGATTAGAAGAGATTTTTAGAAGAGATTTTGTCTTTACTAAGCATTTTGTTTTCTTTAACCCAGGTATGGTGACATGGTGCCAAAGACAATAGCTGGCAAGATTTTTGGTTCAATATGCTCCCTGAGTGGGGTCTTGGTCATTGCTCTGCCAGTTCCTGTAATTGTCTCCAACTTCAGCCGTATATACCACCAGAATCAACGAGCAGATAAGCGCAGAGCACAAAAGGTGAGCTTTTAATTTTTCCCCATTATGCTATTGAGCAACAGATATGACTTTCTACATGCTGTGTGTCCTTATAGTATTTCTTAGCAAGAGGACCACTTTATGTATGTGCTACATGCCTAGCCCATGTCCTAGGTGCAAATGTTGTATTAATTTTAGTGAGGGGGGAAAAAAACCCCAACACAAACCAAAACTGGATCATTTATCTTTTCTGTCAAAATGTACAGACCCATTATTGTGGTGATTCATCCTACCTGTTAAACTAGATCTAATGTTTTCAGACAATGGCTGCAGTCCCACTCACTGAAGATTCTTCCATGTTTTTTCAGGCAGATTTTGTTTCTACCACAGTCTTCAGGGGTGGGGGGGGACCCCAAAAGAAACCCAACCAAAAAAAAGAACACAAACAAAATCAAAGCAAAAGCAAGCAAAAACCAAAACCCAAGCAAAAACCTCAGACCTAAAAATGATTTCTAACATCTCTGCTAACAGTTTGCATCAATAATCCAGGTTCAGTTTAAGTCCCAGGTTCAGTCTCTGAGGAAATCTGCTTGTTGGGGAACTTGGCTCCTCAGCTCTTCTTTGCTTCAGATAAACAGGTCAATCAGGAAAAAATTAAAACAAAAGTATGTTTTTTCACCTTCCTTGATTTGCTGAGTCTCCTACTTAAAATATCCACTAGACCTACAAGCAGACTCTTTCTGTCATAGACCCATATGGTCAGGAGCCAGGAAGAAGTTTTTAACAGGAGTGATGATGCAGCCAGCCTGGACAGTCACCTTCATCTCCACATCATTGCCAATGCACTAGTTCCAATCCACTTCTCCCAACCCTGTAATGCCAGGCAGCTCAGAGAACCTCCACTGTCACCTGAAGCCCTGGTGCAGGAGCCAAGACACTTCACTTCATGCTCCTCTGCAGATGGCAGGCAGAAGGCTTCGGATGCCAAACAGATTGCATGATTGCCAAGGCTGAGGTGTCACCACTTGGGTTTTTCATGGTTCCATGGATTCTCTTGAGAGGTCTGAGTCTCCAGTGACCCAGGACAGCAGGATCATTGCTGCAGAAGTGTGCAGGCAGACTTCTGGGGAAGTCTGGGGACTGCATATATACATCAGGGAACACAGGCAGCTTCAGGCTGCACCTGCCTAATATCAACGACAGCACCAGGTTTAAACATACAAAATGTTTGTGTCTTTCTTTCTGGACACCTTTTTGACTGATTTCTTCATTAAAAAAAGAAGTGAAATAAATGTATGCAGTAATACCATTCTCAGAATATCTTAAAATGAGGAGAAACAGAGGAACATGTTCATGGAAATCATAGGCCCAGGGTGAAGATACAGAACCCTTTAATGGCTACATCTTGGAAAAATGCTGTCAGATGAGGAAAATGGCTATAAAGGAAACTGGGCGTATCACAGGATATGATTTAAATCAGAAACATAATTTAAAATATCAGCTGCTTCAGTGAACTAAATACCATATCTATTGATTCCACCCACCCTTTTGCATGCTGTTTTGTCCCACAACCTAGTTCCAGCTGTCTGTTCCTCTCTTCCACAGCTGGGACATCATGTCACTTCTACATTACTTTTTTTTTCAATAACTTTTCTACTTCTTGTGTAATGGCAGCAGAGAAACAACTGTACACAACAGGACACAGTGCTCCTAAATGTGCCTCCAAGCATTATGCCAGTCATGGGTAATAGATCTGCTTGATCCCAGCAATCAACGTGGCTCTTCTGAGCTTTCATAATAGCTGCAGACACAACGAGCCTTCCTTCAGATAGAAACTGTCTCCTAATGGGTGCCACAAAACAGAGTTTTCTGTGTCTGCTTTACATTTGTGTTGTGGTTTAACTCCAGCCAGCAGCCAACCAGCGCACAGCTGCTCACTCGCTGCCCCACCAGCAGGGTGGGGAGAGAATTGGAAGGGGAAAAACCACAGCCCCGTTCCAGCCATTGCAAGGAAAACTAGCTCTACTATGGCTAAACCCAGCACAATTTGTCAGTGAAAAAGAGATGGACACGGCAAAATACCTTACAAAAATTAGACTGATAGACTGGCTGCTCTTCCCTATAATCTCTTCCTGAACAGAAACTGCTTGAGTTAATAGCTGACTTTTTATCCTTGCAAAACAGTGAGTTCATTGTATGTTTCAAACAGGAACATGAATTGATCAATGGCAATCCTGCCAAGAGTTTTTTCCTCTGCTTCCCAGAACAATGACAACAGTAAGGATGAGAGATCTCTGACTGTGTTTATGCCCTTCTTGCTTTGGAGAAAATGGCTTTGAGTTCTGATTAATTTAGCACTGGATGTGTGTTTCATTGATATCTCCTGTTCCAAAGCTAATCTCTCTCAATCTTAAATGGCTGAGATGATGTTGAACTGAATATTGCTCTAAATATTGAACTGAATATAACTCAGTCTAAAAAAAAAAAAAGGCAACAAAAAGCACTTCATGGGTACTGTATAGTCCATATTTCACTATGAAATATAGCCTTGCTTTTCACAGGGGAGTTCTACTGCATTGTAAAAGAATATTCAAGCAAAAAGGTCACATTATTGAAGTTCGAAATTTCTTCTTCATTCAATACAACAGAGGCTTTACACTGTTTTCTGAAATAAATGTTTCCCTAGGCACCAAACTCATTTTTGTTGTCTAAGGCTGAAGAACATAAGGTTGAAAGAAGGTGCTGTTTCATGGAGCGCAGCACCAGCCCCTGCAGGCAGTGGTACCTCCCACTGGCTACAACAGCTTCCATTGGATTGAGATAGTTGTATGTTTGAATTGTGCAACTTTATCAATATCTCATACAGAAGTTTACTCAAGGTAGACTTCAGAAATGGGAAAAGATTTAGGCTGGAAGGAAACTAAAGGAAAAGTTCTTTGCTAAAGAGTTCAAATCTAGTTCCAGAACTGGCAATTTTCAGCAGAAAAATTTTGTCACTTATATTACAATTGTTCAAGAGCCATGTGACTATCTCATGCATTTACTGAGTTCTGAAGTTACTCAAGATTAGACAATCCCACTTGTTTCTTTTTGGCAAAAAGATGCTGCAAATTAATGCTTGGGAGAAGATGGAAGAGAGAAATCTATTTATATACCATTGCATTTTAAATGCATTTTAAAGGAAGCTCCTGCTTACATTGTTATAATTACCATGAAATCCCACTTTGTAATACAGCCAATGTTGGCAGGAGAGGCCAGCTTTCTACTGCAATACCCGGAGCTCCATGCAATCAGTATAAACAAAAACAGAGTGGAAAGCAAAACAAAACAACAACAACAACAAAGGAATAAGAAAAATTATCTGTGCTTATCAGAACATTGTCTTCTATTAGATAATAAGGTCCAAGGATCTGACCTATCCTAACAATAAATGAATAAATAATCCAAAATAGACATTGGAATTCAGAGCAGAACTAATTATGCCCTGTAGTCGTACTGTGCCTCCTTCTCAAGCAGATTTATCACTAGTGAGACAGTTTTGAAGAATCCTATTTGTGGAGCTCTTGTCAGCTACAGACAACTTCAAGAGGCAAGTTATTTTGGTTGCCCATCAGTGCCTGCAGGTGGCAAAGTTAATGACAGGTGTGTTGTAACTGTTCATGTATAAAAGCAAGGAAAGTGGGGGAAAGGAAAAAGGAAAAGAAGGAAAAGGAAAAAGTAAGGTTTAGACAAACTTGGATAACACTTCTTATTCTGTATTTAATAGGGAGCAAGGGTAAGATTTGGGAGAACCCTCACAGTGTCATGTTCACTGAGATGACTACAAGCCCAGGGAAGAGACAGGAGGAGGCACGGCTGTCCTCTTGGAACAGGTGTCTGGCAGCTTGGACCTGAAAGTCCATCCCAGCATACTGCAGCAGCAATTATGGTTATAACATCCTTCTTATCCTGAATGAAGCATCACTTACTAGATGCTTCTGTTTTCCATGCATCTATTTTTCTATATCTTTGGAAGGCAAGTGCCTCAAATCCTTTTAGCCAGCAAGTGCCTAAGTGCAGGTACATCTGCCCAGTATTGTTTATTACCTGATAAAGGAAGGAGCCTTAATTTTTGTTGCTAAGCACTTTCTCCCAAGAGTGAGCTTTCATGGTGCCTCAACAGAACACTCAAAACAACTGTCACCAGCTCCAGAACTTGACTTCAGACATGAAATTCAACCTGAATTTCCCATTTGAGTATGGTCTTCAACATACACAAAGCACAATATATCCTGAAGCTTGGCTTGGCTTTATTATTTATTGATTGTACATGATGCATTTATCTGTCAAGTTATGATTAATTAGTTGCTAGCTAATTATAAATAGCTCCAGGATAAACTGCAATAACAACTGCTTAACAGCACCTGGCAGCCTAGAACTGGGTGTTTGCAATAGGGAACTCTGCTGGCCATTTTGACTTCTTTATATGAGATAGGCTATTAATCTCAGGGGGGTTGCAGTAATATAACTAACAACTTATTCAAGGTTTTTGAATTTAGGAAAAAAAAAGTAGAACTCATGTTTACTGAAAAATAATTTGAATAGATTGTGGAAGTAAGGCATGACTCAAAAAATATATGAACCTTATTTAATTCCATATCCATTAGTGTACAAAGTAAACAGCATTTTATTCTCTACTACATACTGCTGTACTGTGAATTATTGTCAGGTAATATGAAGTCAATTATTTGCAATTACTGAAAATTAGAAAATCAGAGCATGAAATGTGGGCCTGATTTTTCACTTAAAAACACACAGGGAATTTATGAAAGACCAAACAACGAAAAAAAATTCTATAAAAAATACAAGAGATTTTTTTGGACAATTTTGTCCCTTGCTCTGGGAGCCACAGTGTTGTGATTTAGCCCTGGAAGGCAGCTAAACACCACCCTACTGCTCAGTCTCTCCTCCCCAGAGAGATGGGGTGAAAATCAGAATGGGGAAAAGTGGACAAATTTGTGGGTGGGGATAAAGAGAGTCTAATCTTTTTTAAAAGGAAGGAAAAGAAACTAGCAGAAAGGGGGGAGGGGGAACAAATGCAATGAAAACAAAAGATGCAAAAGAAAACAATTTCTCAGCACTAAGCCTGTCCCAGAGCAAGGGCAACCCCTGCCAGCCCCCACCGCCACACAGTTCCATTGCTTAGCACCTTGCCATATGGTAGGCAATATCCCTCTGGTCAGCTGGGCTCAGCTGTCCTGTCTGTGTCTCCCCTTCAATTCCTTGTCCACCTCCAGCCTCCTCAGCAGGGCGGTCTGAGGAATAGAAAAGGACTTGGCTCTGTGCAAGCACTGCACAGCAGTAACTAAAACATCCCTGAATTATCACCAGTTTTCAGCACAAATCCAAAATACAGCCCCATACCAGCTACTGTGAAGAAAACCAACTCTGTCCTGACTAAAACCTGTGCACACAGAGAGACTGTGAAGGAATGTTAATATTTTAAATGCACAAAATCATTACAAAATAATAACCATAAGGTAAGTAATTAGTAACTTTTGAATTTTTATCATATTTATGTAGTCTGGAGAGCAGTAGGAAACAACAGGAGCTAAGTACTAAATTAGCTAGGCTACCCAGGCTTCTTTTATAGCAAGTTGAAGATAATCTTGCCAAAAATGATTCCCAGTACTTCTGTAAGCCCTGCTCGAAAATGTTCCTGATAAAATTGCTCTTAAAACAGCTGGACAGCTGAGAGCATCTGAGTCTTAAAAGCTGGATGTTGTAAATTTAGCATACATTTAACACTACTTAAAACCATGTGAAAATAAATGTTTATATTTCTAAAACTGAGAGAGCTAACTGTTGTTGAATAACAGTGAATTTCCTTTGTGAGATTTCAGTACATTCAGCCATAGACAAGGATCCCCCTCTAAGTTGTAAAATTTGAAGCTTGAAAAAATAAAGATACACGTTCAAGTTAGAAGCTCAGTGCAAATACAAGGGATGTGGTAAGAATTAGAGCTGGTCATCAATTTCTTTAGGTAATTGCAGATGAGATGCTTATGGTGGAATTTAAGAAGAATATGTAAAAGATCTGTATTTCAGCTACGTGGGTTTAGTCCTAGACCACGTAAAAATTACCAAAATCACATTCAGTGGCTAACAGGGAAAAACCTCACAGCAGGAGGACTTAATTTTTTATCTTTTTTTTTTTGCTAGGTATTCCATGAAAGAGGAGGGTTAGGAAGGGCTTTACAGTCGCTCAAAGGGGCAGTTGTCACCCCCTTTCTGTTGTATATGGCAGAAAATGCAGACTGAAGGAAAATGCAGGTCTTCTACAATCACAGTTTTCCCGATGTCACCACATCATTTTGATGCCTTTCATGGGAATTCAAACCCCAGCACACAGCCCTTAAAATCCTGTGGATTACATGAGTTTTTAATGATTCTTTGAAAGGACATGCATGAACTCACACAATTGCTCACACTACAGGCTCTTATATAAATCAGGCAGCACTGAAACCAGAAGCACTGAAAATAAGTCTTATCACTTTAACAGATTTGTAAACACCCCCAGTTTCAGAAGTATTTTCTGCAAGCTGATGTATAAACATGGAAGCCACAATATCTGGTTCCTGTCTTGGTAATAGATTTACTGTCTTCTCTTTGGTAAATGATGTAAATTCAGACCATCCCAATGAGTCTCAGCTAGAAAGATGTAAGCTATTACTTTCTAGTTCACAAAAGCTTTCTAAGAAACAATAAATTCATATTTGTAAAGCGATTTTAAATCTTCACATAGAAAGTACAGCCTTTCTGTTATATGTGTCGTAGCACTTTGATATATTAAGATGGTCTGATGAACTGTTGTTTTTCATATTTCTTAATTAAATGGTGCTGCACCATAATTATTGCTTCAATCACCAAAGAGAAAATGAATATGCATGCTAAAATGAAAAGCAGAACTAATGTATGTAAAATGTCTGTTCATTAAATCTAATGAATCTCCCTGTATAAAGAGCAGACTGAAAAGTACCACAGCTAAAATATTTGTGACTGAAATCGCTTATTCATGGGACTCCAAGCTGCACCCTGTAAAGGCATTTCCAAAGCATCTCAAGCTCCTAAGACTAAACAGTAGTGCTAAGAGAGACCTTTAAATATTTATGAACATAACCCAGTGCACATATCCCAATCCACCACTCTTCTCTGGTGCAGGTAAAGCTCTTCCCCCACCCTTCAGCCTGGCATGCTGGAGTTGCATGTCAGGAGTACCTCCTAGAAAAGAACCTGTTTTCTGCCTGCCCAAGGGAATTTTTAGTTGCTAGTCCTGAGGAATGAGCCCGAACCCTGCTGGTAGCTTTGAATATGCCTCCAAAGAACCCATGTAAACCAGAAGGGTGAGAGCTGAGAACAGTTCCCCACACTGGTCACTCCTGGGGAACCCAGGCCATGTCATCAGGGATATTTTCTCTTTATCACTAGAATAAAATGCGATAACTACATTGCTGGAAAGGCTGTGTGCACCAAGGAAATTGATAAATCAAGGTGTTATTCTAAAGTGGCCAATATATCACAAAATCAGTAAACAGCCTCTCATGAGTTCTTTGGCTCAGTGATGCACACATGCAGAGCATTACCTTACTTTTTTTGTTTTCAAAACAATTAAAAGATAATAAATGCATGACATATAAAGTAAGCCAGATTCAAGTCATGTTTGCTGTTAGCTGTCTTGAATTTCTTGGCTAGCTGTTCAGAAGATCTGTGACTTTGAAGCTGTGAATACAAAGAAGCATAGTGTTGAGCCATTCCTCATAGTCTGTTAATTACTAATCATGCCAGAGAGATCTGGTGGCTTCAGTGATCAGGCTGTTTCCCTCTGTAAGTGTTCAGGGATTCTCAGTCATTTCAGTCTGACATTTAATGTCACAGAAATTTGGGGGAGGGGGAAAATTCTCCCTCTATTTTTTGAAAATATCAACTGAGTAAGTATCCAATATGAAAATCCCTATTAATATCTCAAAGTTGGGTTTTGAAGTTATTTACTGCATCTCCTTCTGTATTTCAGCAGCCATGCAACTCCAAATGCTGCTTTGTATTTGGATGGATGAAAAGCTGGACATGAGCCAACAGTGCATGCTCACAGCCTAGATAGCTGACCATGGCCTGGGCTGCATCAAAAGCAGCATGGCCAGCAGATCAAGGGAGGGGATTCTCCCACTCTCCCTCGTGAGGCCCCACCTGGGTCCCTTCATCCAGTTCTGGGGTCCTCAGCACAAGTTGGACATGGACCTGTTAGAGCAGGTCCAGAGGAGGGCCACAAAGATGATGAGAGGGCTGTAGCACCTTTCCTATGAATACAAGCTAAGAGACCTGGGGTTGTTTAGCCTGGAGAAGAGAAAGGTCCAAGGATACCTCAATTTGGCCTTCCAGTACCTAAAAGGGGCTTATAAAAGGGTGAGACAGGGACTTTTTATATAGGCAGATTGTGACAGGACAAGGTGCAATGGTTTTAAACTGAAAGAGGGCAGTTTTACATTAGGTGCTGGGAAGAAATTCTTTATTCAGAAGGTAGTGAAGCACTGGAACAGAATGTCCAGAGAAGTTCCCTGGAAGCGTTAAAGGCCAGGCTTGGTGGCACCCTGAGCAACATGATCTAGTGAGTGCCTATGGCAAGGGGTTGGAACTCGATGATCTTTAAGGCACCTCCCAACCCAAGCCAAGCCTTTTTATAATTCTGTTCTATGATTCTAAAATGGCCTGACAAGCATTCAGGAACTTAGCTGGGAGACAGCATAAAAGCACTACCAGGAGGGAAATGGACAGGTCAAATTTCATGTAGGTGAGGTAATGTTGCTGTCCCAGTCCAGCCCTCTTTGGTTCCTTCTTGGGCAACCCTGGAGCATCTGGCAGTCAAAGGCATCCCAGCATCACTCCCACAGCACACCCCTGGAGCCCCTAACCCAGCCTCTGCTTGGCTGCCACAGCAGGAGCACTGCCACCACTGTGCCCCAGAGTGGCCCATAGGCCAGAAGTCCCACCTGGGGGTGGGGTAGCCACAGGGGGCCAGAGCAGATAAAACCAAAGACAGGTGGTCTCCCCATGTTTGAACCTTCCATCTTATAGAGTCCCATAGCTGGACCTAGGGATGATAGTTATATTTCTCTCTCTTACTTGACTTCTTCTCCTAATCTCCTTTAGTAATATTTTGGGTAATTTAGGACTGGATGGTCTGGATTTTGCCAAGTTGTATGGTTTAGCATGTTCTAAGTCAATGCTTTGTGGAATGCTTTGTTTTGGTTGTATGCTACCCTTTATACTTTTGTCAAGTTCCCTTATTTTCTAAAGTTTACCAGGAAAAGTGCCCTCTGAGAAAGTGTGTGCAGTTTTTTTTCTCCTTTTGCTCCCTCTTAAGGTGTTAAAAGAATTGAGGGCTCTTCTAATATGTTTAAATTAAAACCCCTTTGGTGAGCTTGTAGCTCGAGACTTGGGTTCTTACCCCCCTTCAAAGAGATTTTCACTGCAGGAGAAGCTGAGATGGATGTCCATGTTCCTGCCCCACAAGACATAAGGAATGGCACAGTTGTAGGAATGCCAGAAAAAGAAGGAAGCACTTCCATGCTGATCTGTCTAATCCCTTCTCCAAAATGATTGTTCTTGTTAGCTGATACATGCAAAACAAATCAAAACTTCTATCATCTGCATTATAAATGGGAAGACACTTGTGATTTGCTCCACCTGGAGGACAGATGCAATGCAGTCTGTCAGTCACTGTGATATTGGTATTCATACGCAGCTGATTCCAATTAGCAGTTTTAGATAAACAGGATAATGAATATGAGTACAAGTGACACTCTTCCTTTTGTTTATTACACAGAAAGCCAGGCTTGCTCGAATTCGTGCAGCAAAGAGTGGGAGCGCTAATGCCTACATGCAGAGCAAACGAAATGGCTTGCTGAGTAACCAGCTGCAGCAGGTAATGTTTGTGTTTCTTCCACCTCCTGAGTAACCACTTAATGACAGCCCAGCAGTAGCTTATTCTACTTATCACCGGGGCAAGTCACCTTGGGGCTTTCAGCAGTGTTATCTTTAAAGGTAGATTAAGGATGGACAAATTGGACAATTACTATTGTTAAAAGAAGCTTATGAGAGTTGATGACGGGGTATTAGGAGATGAGAGAAATGTCCAGATAGAAATGCTGGATTCAACGTAACCCACATTTTTAGAATTAGATCCTGTGGAACTCATTAAGAAAATACAGAGCATTTGCCTCTTAAGAGATAGGTTGGATTTATCTCACTTGGCTTTAAACAGGTAGAAAATGGGTGACAAAACCGGGTTTTATTGTCATTTTAGTGTGGGCAGAGACAGCTCCTGAGCAATGTTTGCACAGAGGAGTGTTGCAGAGTGAAAAGCATTCACTCGAATCACATGCTTTGCTTTAAGAAGAATCTTGGTGATAACTTCAAATGCATTGAAATCTAATGTTACCTAAAGCAAATCCCCCTCTTAGCCCTGCTAAGGAAGCCAGGACCAGCAGCTGCAACTGGGATCCACAGTGACCAGTGCTGTGGGGAGTCAGCCCCTTGGCTGCTCAGATCTGTACCCAGCTGAGAAAGACTGAAGACACAGGGGTTTTTTAATGCTGTTTTCTGGCATTTAGGCAATGCCCTGAGGGAAAGCTTTCATTCCTCTATGCCCTGTCTGTTCAATATGTGTTAAACAGACAGATGCTTTAACCTATATCCAGAAAAGGAGGAAGTTCTAATCAAATATTTGAATAAGAGCCCCCTTGTTCAAAAATGAGAATAATATGGAATTCTATGTATCAACAGTCCTCCAGTGAAGAAGAACAAGCCTTTGTTGGGAAATCTGGCTCTTCCTTTGAAACACAGCACCACCACCTGCTTCACTGCCTGGAAAAAACTACGGTAAGAAAAGACAACTGTGTTTTCCTGTGAATTCCAACACCAGCCTGTTTTTTAATGTTTTCAGTTATCTCTTAATTAATAAGCCTTTATATTAAAGCAGTTAGATGGGGAGAAAAGCTAGATTATCTTACTTTAAGATGTTATACCCACTGCATATAAATAACAGAGAGATCCTGGATAAGAGCCTCATCCAGGGTGGAAGATACTGACATCATTGAGATGGCACTGGTTTAGCAAAGCTGTATATGTGACCTTTGGTATGGTTTTCTTACACTCCATGATGTTCTCATTTGCACTTTTCTGCAGTACAGTCATAAACTATAATTTGTAGCCCTTATACATTCACTACTCAGTGCAGTCAAAGCAAGTTACTTGCCCGAGCAGATGTTGAAATTTTGTGCAGGGAGACATCCTGACTGTGGTCTCTGACATGAACATGAGTCTCACTGCAGTGACTGTAAAAGAGGACAGCCCAGCTTCCTATTTTGAAAATTCAAATGCTTAATGAATGTAGGTGAAAAGCTTCCAAGTGTTTTTCCTTCAATTTAGGTACTGAGATCCCTGTAGAAATCACTGATGTATTTCCTCATGGCTCAAATATGGTCATCTAGTTTTGAAAGTCCTTATAATTCAACAGGAGTACTTATTATGTGCTCTCTTTATTTTTACCTGGTCAATACCTGTGTAATTATAAAACTGTAAAGGATACTAAACTATAGCAGAGTTATGATTTAGTAATAAGTAAGTGCCATGTTTACTGATAGTATACTTCTAGAAAGATAAAGTCACAGCAATAGCCCTAATGATCCCTAATTTTACATTGTTTCCTCTTTTATATAATTTCACAAGGATAATGATAAAAGATAAAAAATACCGCTGTTATTTATATTGAATGTAATATTTGTAGATTTGGGAATTAGACATAAGGCATGCTAAAATTATCTCCTTATGTTTTTTTTTCTGTGTGTGTTATATTGCCATGCAGACTTTACCTTGTAAATAAATTGGTCTACATCCATTAAATCATCATTTACATATTTATATCTAGTTTTATAATTTCCAGTTTCATGTAAAAATTACATTATTTAACTTTAGGCTTTTTATACAGAGTGGAACTAGATGTTATTTTATTTGATATTTTTTCTAATTTTTATAGCCCAGTTTTAGATTTTCATTAAAAGAGCCAGTACTGCTTCTGCTATATTTTATGGAGATTATGGAGATTACTGTGAAAGTCTTTCTGTTCTTTCTCAAAACAGAAGAGCAAAAATTTTTCCCACAAGAGACATTGCTAAATTTTGATTAAAACTAAAACATGATGGATGTGTGTATGTGTGTAATTTAATATTCTCCTTTTGAGAGCATTTCTTTGTCAATAATAGGGCCCAGTTGTTACGTCATTTAGATAGCAATATGTCATTCCACAAGTGCTTATGTCTTCTCCATTCTTTAGGAATATTCATTATTACATAATGTGTTGTAGGACACAATGTCTTGCTTCCTATTCAGAGTATAATGTGGTTTCTTCGCCAAGATTCAGGCCAGGTCCTTTTGGAACATTTTTGAGACATTTTGTGCTAGAACTGGATAATAGCAATTAGCAATTTGCCTTTAAAATTTTTCTACAGTTGAACATTACAAAGATATTTTAAAACCCAATCTTGTCAAACTCCATAGAAATCATAGAGAAAAACTTCTACTATTTTGGTAGGAGCTGAATTTAACTCCCAAAGTTTCATGGTTTCTCCAATCCTAATGGTGGAATATGTAAAACTTTCCATTTTTCTCTTTTTTTTCTTCTTTTTCCTTTAAAAAAAAAAAAAGAAAAAAAAAGAAAAAAAAAGGTAATTACAAAGGAAGTATTATCTTGTTGCTTACATTTGTATAGAGTCTGCTTTCTTCTTTCCTTTTCTTCGGTCCTGCTACAGGTACTGATTTTATATGATATATGAACACAAAAACGTATGCAGCAGCTCTAAGTTGTATTCTGCAAATCATGCATTCCTAAAATTTTAGTGGGAACTTGACATTTTTGGGCCCTCAGCATGTGCAATCTGGCCAGTTTCTGGTTCCTTGTATAACAGCAAGGGTGACATATCCTCTTGGACTCTCACTATCCTTTGTGGTATAAGCATCAGTCCAGATGATACTAAAAAAAGGCGTATTTTCTCTTTTCACTGGAAAGTCAATAGGATAAGATCTCATCCACTCTTAGAAATGCAGAGTGAGAAATGTTATGGAATTTTGTGAAAAGTATGTTAATAATGAAACTAATTGCACTAAAAGTTAAATTTAACAAGCTACTTTAAGCTAATTTAAGAACAGTTAATTAATAAGTGTAATCAAATCTATTAACTTGAGCCATTATAGCATTTCAAAATGTTTCCAGTCTATATTAAAAGTTCAGTCAATAAAACTCTTTAATGATCCCTACAAATTGAATTCCTGTTGGTTGCTCCATAAAAGTTTTAGGAAGCACAAAATTACTTTTAATCGGAAAAATAGCAGGGCTCTTGGCAAACATACTGCAAGCCCCTGAATGTAATCTAAAGATGGCAATTAGGTTATTTTATGTCTACTGTTGTGATCATGTTCAAAATCCTGTCTGTGACTGACATATGCTTTATAGAAGTCATTTGTCAAGTGAGTTCTTTCTTTCTCTATCACTCAAAATTTGCATTCCTCAACAACTCTTAATTCACACAAACTTATTAGTCAGCAAAGAACGGAAGGAATTGAAATAAAAATAATATGCCTGTAAAGGTATTTTCATTTGTTGCAAACACTTGGCCACAGTTGTTACTTTGCTTACGTTGTTCACGTATTTTATATTGGCACTCTACAGCATCTCTGAACAACATCAGCACCTTTCCAATTAGTGCATAATATTTTACAGGAAAAATAATTTACCTCATTCTAATACACAAAAATGCAGGAGACTGACACATTTAAGGTGAGACTGAGTGGAGCATAAAACAATCCAGAACATGCTCCCTACACCATGCCCCTAAAACATTCTCAGGATGCACAGGATACAAATGGAACATTTTTTTCTTTAAAAAGAAGGCTTTTTCAAAGTGTATGTGAATGTATCTTAGTCTATGTTTAGTTTGGGCTTCTACTTTCAGGTGAGTATAAAAATTTCTTCCCTCCCGCCTTCCTGTATCTCTCCCCTCCCTCACCATCATAAGGAACACCAGTACTTCAAACTCTTTTGCACAAATATAAAATGTGGAAACTGTGTCTGGGTATGAAATGCTCCCTAATCACCCGTCAAATCAATGTAAACTGGCTGTTTGAGTCACTTTGGATTCATCTTTGGGACCACCCTATAAAACTAAGGATTAAGTGAAGGCTGAACGAATAAAGAGGACTTCACTTAACTAAAATGCTCAGTCCTCTAAACTGCTTTGATACATCCATCTTCAGTAATTAGGAACATTTTGAATGATTTTAAACAACCATCTCATCTCCTCTAATCAGAACTTCTTTTTGCTTGAATGTTTTTCTTTTATACAGATACATACCTCTAAACATGTTTCAGTTCCTGATTTATAGCATGTAATTCAAAAGCAAACTTTCTAAACTAAACCGGAAAATATTTATGAATTTTATTATATTGTAGTTCAAAATAATAAATCTTGTTTATTTCCAACTGACATTTAGAGTGTTTACATGAGCACCACTTGCATTTTATTAATAAACATAATTCTCTATTTTGTGGTACTTCATAGATTATACAGATATTTATAATGAAAACTACATTACAATCAAATGCTATTTTGCAAGATAATTTGGATTAACATTTTCTCGTTTAGAGCACTGAGTGTTTTGTTCCAGCTTTTACATTTGTATTGGTATTGAGCCCAGGCTAATATAGGCTAAACACTATAATCAAGACTAAACTGTCTAACTTTCTGTTTATTCAGTTGTGTCAATTTAAGCCTTTAAACAATCATGATTAGTATTTTCACTTAATTTATCTTTCTGTGTGTGCTTTGTCCCTTTGTTGGATTCCTCTGGGCTAGAACCATGAGTTTGTGGATGAGCAAGTCTATGAAGAGAGCTGTATGGAGGTTGCTACGGTCAACAGACCCCCAAGCCACAGCCCATCTCTTTCATCTCAACAAGGTGTTACCAGCACTTGCTGCTCACGAAGGCATAAAAAGACTTACCGCATCCCAAACACTGCCATAGCAGGCAGCCGCCCAGGCAGCGTGCAGGAGCTCAGCACCATCCAGATCAGATGTGTGGAGAGGACACCTCTGTCTAACAGGTACATCACGTGCACCAGCACACCGAGCACTGAAGCCCCATGCCTTGTTAGAGAAGAGACATAGAGGTGTTGTGGCCTCCATGGGCAGGCTGTGAGGCTAAAGATGAGTTTAATAGTCACCTAAAAATGCATATGGGTACCGAAATGTTCTGCACTTCTTTCACTCCAAGCTTAATCCAAGATAGTAGAATAGTCTCTCTTATATTAATTTCTGCCCTCTCAGGCCCTGTGTACAAACTACTGTGTACTATTTGCAGCAAACAGTATCCAGTAACCCCAAATGAAATAGAGCAGCAAATATTATTTGCTGTGGGCAAACACATAAGGAAAAGTATTTTGCTTGGAAAAATATGCAATTCTAATATATGAGATGAGGAAATGGTCTATCTGTCCCTGCCTGGTTCAGAAGCATAGGAAATGAGACTTCCTCACATTTCTGCAGAGCAGAAAAATAAAACTGACTCCCAGAGTCCTATGTGTAATAGTCAGAAGGAAGACTCTTCTAGATAAAAAAAATACAAAATGGGTAAGAAAAATGTATTTCCTAGTTTGAGGAGTTATTACAAAAGTGAGGAAAATGCAGTTTAATAGTCTATAATTTACTGCATGTGCCTGTATTCTCACAAGTAAAGCGTTTGGCTTTTGGGTATATCCGAATACCACCTCTGAAAACATAGCAAAGGTCTCAGGAGACCCGGAAGTGTTTTCCATTGAACTCATGCATGCCACCCTTTACTAAAGAACCATTTTCAGTACTAGTTGCTATAGAGATTGTCTTGTTAAGCTACTTTTGAGTAGCTTCCTTTGTATAGTTACTAAGTTTGGATTTCACTTCCATGAACAATCCAGCAGCTTGTAGTTACTGAAGTGTTTCAGCTGTTGTGCAATGAGACCTCCTGGCCAGCACAAAGCTCCAGACTGTCTTAGCTTTTCAGGAAATACTCTGCCTGGATCCATCCTTTCTCTGCTAGAGGACTTGCCTGCACCATACTTCCAGACACCAAGTATGTAAAAACACAAAGCACCAGCTTTATGCTAGAAAATAAACTAGAAACACAAGCAAAAATGTCAGTCTCACTTTGAAGTAGTCTGAGTTTTAAAAGTTTCTTATGATGCAGAAGTACTGCAACAACTCCATGAACGTATTAACTCAACCTTAGTTAGTGCATATAATATAATGCACTATTACTATTGAGGACACAGAATATATATAGAATCATAGAATGTCTAAGGTTGGAAAAGACCTCCAAGGTAATTGAGTCCAACCATTAACCTGGTGTCACCATGTTCACCACCTAACCACATTTCCAAGTACCACATCCACACAAATTTTGAATATTTCCAAGTGTGGTGATTTCACCATTTCGCTTGGTAGTCTGTTCCAATGCCTAACAACAGTGAAGAAATTTTTCCTAACATTTAAATGTTCTTAAAATACAAAATGTTCCCCCAAAAAAGATGGCATTGATGAATATGCAGGAGACTGGGACTGGCCCTTAGTTTCCACTTTCCTGCATAGCAAGTAACTTGGCTATGCTAAGTTTACTCAAATGCTTCCCCTGTTCAGAAACAGTTAGGCTGAGAAGTGATGAAAAACGGTGGAAAGGAAGGGAAAAATGCACATGGACATAGCCATGGACCACCTGCTGCTGGGGTGTAGGGCAGTGGGGTGGTACAGTTTTGCTCTCAGAACTCTCCAATGGGGCAGGATGGAGATGGCTGGCTGAGAGAGTGGAATCGGGTACACAAGAGGTTTGTGGTAACATGGGCTTTCTATTTTCTTGGATTTTTGTTTTTCCTCCAGCCGTTCCAGCTTAAATGCCAAAGTGGAAGAGTGTGTTAAACTAAACTGTGAGCAGCCTTACGTCACTACAGCAATAATCAGCATCCCGACACCTCCAGTCACCACACCCGAAGGAGATGATAGGCCAGACTCTCCTGAGTATTCGGGAGGAAACATTGTCAGAGTATCTGCTTTATAAAATAAGGAATTATTTATAAATTAGCATAAAGACCACTTGCAACCTGAGCTCGAGCAGTGAAAAACAAGTTGTGAGGAATGAGAGAGCTGACAAAGACAATGCCCCTTGACAAGTGTGCCGGCGGACGCAGAGCAAGAGGTTCAGGAGAAACAAAACACTTTGTGGGTTTTGGTGTCATAGAGTTGTGAACCAAAAGGAGTTTCTTACCCCTTGTCCGAACTGACACATGGCGGAATCTTCTGTGACCATCCTGACTTACTATATGAGCACAATGAAATGTCCCCATTGATGCTTCTTCTTATCATAAGAGCTCTTTTTAGAAAAAAAACACAAATGAAAAAATAGAAACCTGTGTTCTTGCTGAATGCAAAACAACGAGAAACATTTTGATAACGTGTCTTTTTTTTCTTTTTCCTGTTAATAAACCACAAACTTGTTGAGGAACTGTCAAAAAATGAACGAAAAAATGCTCATGTTTGTACTGACTGAAAGAATTACAACCATAATGCATGCTGAAATTATTTGGAGCTGTGATCTCAGTTTACTTTTGTTGTTTTTCAGATTAGGCATGATAAAATATTACTGTAGAAAGGGGCATTTCCGTGCACTTACAACAAGCTGATTGTTAATGTTCCATGGTAGTTGTACAAATAACTTCCCTTTGAAAAATGCAGTATTTCTTACGCAAACACTCATTAGTGAACTAAAGGTGTTCAGTTAGTTCAGTATTTACTATTGTTTTATCTTGCTTCCTAGGTACTGTTACAACTGCAATAAGTCATTGTACACCTGTTGTATCAGGAATCAGGATTTTTTTTTTTTTTTTTTTAAGATATTTTACACAATTTCATCTACACTATAAATTTCTAATGGCAAACATTTACATAATCTTACAGTCAAACTGTGCACCACAAATGTGCTATACGGTCATTGTTCTTTTTGTCCACTGTCCTTTATTTCTATGATAGCTCATTGCCCACTCCAACATTACTGTTTGGGATTTCAAGGCTACCAATGAATCAACACCGTCCTTTCTTCCACAGACATCTTGTCTACTTCTGTATTTTCTGAACAAGCCTTTCATCTCAGTGTACTGCTACAGGATTAATCTTATTTGAATTAAAATTACCACAAAGGTGTTTTTGGGATCAGCCAACACTTATCTCCAAACCTTCCCTGCTCACCTTCTGCAGCAGCCAGACTCTTAGCTACACTGGAAGACACTGAAAGACATTCAGTAAAAATGATGGCTAAATTCTTTTTGTAATTATCTGTAAACTTACATCTTAAAACTTGTTTGAGAATGTATATTGTGTGAAAAATATTTAATTACCTAAGAAAAAATGATAGAATAATGAGTCCCAAAGATATAAAAATATAATTGATTTCAATTGGAATTTGCCTACATGGACAGGCCTAAAAGCTAATATGAAGGCTTTACAAGTTAAGGCTTTTTGGCTTCATTTTTTAAAAGACGATAATATCAGAAACCTTTCTGATAGAAAAGTGTAGTCTTTCTTCATGAGACTACATTCAATGTATCATAATGCTTCTTATATTCATGACATACCATACATCATATACATCAGATATACATGGAATATGTGCATATCAATATACATATATACATCTAAAACACTGGATCAGAAATAATTGCATGTCTGCAAAGTAAAATATGCATATAAATCAAAAGGCTCAGTGCATTAGATGCCATTACAATAAATGATTAACACAGTTATTTAATAGTTTGAGTAGTGTATGTTTCCGTATAGTATTTGCTAGCATTCTACTGACCTGAAAATTTACATTAAGAGAAAATACCCACTAAAAACTGAAACTTGCTGATGATACACTTTTTATTGCACACAAATACTGGTTTTTCTCTCAGACATTGAAGAGTAGATGATGGACTATCGTGCTACAGTATATACACCAAAATACAGCAATGTCACATATTAGAATTAAACTGCAAGAGTAGATAATGCCATTCATTACTCTTTTATCTTATCATTTACTTATTCTGAAGCTTGGTTAATTTGCAATTAACTTCTCACTATTTTAACAAATCAGAGTAACTTGCTCATTGTAAACTGCGCTTCTACATTTATTTCAAACATTAGCAGAGAGCAAAAGCACAGGCTGTTCTCTGAGCCAGAGGAGGAGTGCTCCTTCTAAGGAACCCTGCCCCAGTCTGTTATCTGACATCGCTCTCCTCTCTTCCACCCTGTTAGAAAACTGCAGTAGGTGTGATGAAGCTGGTAGGGTAAATAAACTTAATTGGGGTTTAAAGGAGAGGCAGAACACACACAGAGTTTTTACTTGCATCTTACTTCTACTCATAGTTACTCATACTTGGTCCCCACCTTTTGCCAAACAATTATTGCTATAAAAACTGCCTTCATGTTAGCAATCTGCAATAACTTCTTTATGCCACATGGTACTTCATGACTAGCTATATCAGCTAAATAATACAAAAAGGCAGTTACTAAACCTACTTTGGTACAGACTAGATACAACCCCTGACTCCATCAGGTCATGTGTTTTAAAAGCTCTTTATTCTCCTTTTCATAGGCACTAGAAAGAATGCACTACAGCAATACACTTACTGTTACACACCTGAAGCAACTTGTACTTTAATTTTTAAAATGCAGCTTAAGAGATTTAGTAAGATTTTGCAGAATTCCAGTCCTGTCTCCTATTTCCATATGTCACATGCAAACCCATTAATTTATTCTGAATTTGGGAAATACACTTTTTTTTTTCTTTTTCTTTTTGGTGTTTTAGGTGATTTAAATACTGTTTTGGTAGTGAATGACTGTTGATGACTGTGTAAAATGCATCTGTACTGTACATGAAATGTAATTATTTCTGTGTATCATACAAAGAAACCGAAGTTGTTGTTTTGACAATTTTGTTTGACAGTCATATATCGTATTTCAGAAGGCAGCATAATACACGTGTTATGCTGAATAAATAGACATTTGAGGAATATTTAAATAAAACATCTGCATGCTTGAATGGGTCCAACCTGGTTTCGCAATAACTTATTCACAAAAACTTTTTTTCCCCCTCTAATAATTTTGAAGGAACACTATAACTGAAGTCAGCAAATGTCCCAGACATTAATTCCAGGCAAGCCATGAGTTCATCTAAGCCGTACCAGAGCCATTGAGACCAGGATGCCACAGCTCCATTACACAGAGCTGCCCTTGTTCTGTGTTAGTGGCCATCACCTTTCCCATTTCAGCCTGCAGCAGCAGAGAAAATTGGAGTGCTAAATTATTTCCAGCAATATGAACTCCACCTATTTGTACTTTAAAAAATGTTCACTATGTTTTCAGTACCTCCAGACACCAATCACTCTGTTGAACATCTCAGGCTACAGGGCCTCCTCAAACCTGGTATCAAATTCCCTTGAGAAAGTATTAGTGTACAGATGAGATCAAACTCCTTTTGTAGCATAAGGGCAGGTAACAACACATCATGTATCACTAATAAAGGGCAACTGACTGCAGACAATGCTGATCTATCAACTGTGTATCAGCACTGGCACGTGTGATGGCCACCTCTGCCAGGAGCTGACTGCTCTGGGTGATGGGGAAAGATAACAATAATACCTGTCTGTGAACCATCCCAGAGCATTTTTGAGAACAACTGTCCTCTCAGAAAATACCTACAGGAGACAAAGTGAAAACATACACTTCACACTTTGAGATTGTGGATATAGTCTCAGTGGAAGCACTCTGACTACCTAGAGAAGGCTTTATCAGCAGAGAGTGTGATGCAGCCTCAGCTCTTCCACGGAGAAGGCTGGCCTTCAGAGGAGAAGCTGATCTGGAGGAGTATCATTAAATATTTGGCAGGGAGGGTGCTTAGAAGATCATATTCTCTCTTTGCTGCCTCTGGGACCCACCAGACATTATTTTCCCATTGACTATGGGAAAATCCAAGGATTACTGCATGTTCTGGAAGAGCCATCAGCTGATGGGATATGTAAATACATAGCTAAAAGAGCAGGAGTGTCAGGAGTGAGTACTATATATAGATTGACAAAGTCTGTAAGATATATGGAATTATCCAGAGAGCTTAGTTTCTCCCCTGCCTGCATTATTTAGTTATCAACTTTTTACAGCAACTATGCACAAGAAACCATGGAAGTAGGGGAGTGCTGAATAAAATGCAAGTAAATGCATAAAAATTCTCAAAAGTTTAGGACATCACAATTTTTTGTCAAAGAGTAGTCAATTATACACGAGTTGTAAAGTTTCAGACACAACCTCACTTCAAGAATAACATTTTGCATTAATTGTGATGCTTATGATGGGTTGACAACATCAGCAGGATGCCAGATGCCCACCAAAACTGTTCTATCACTCACCTCCTCAGCTGGACAGGGAAGAAAAAATATAAATATTTTAACATTTCTAATATTTATAAATATAAAAAGGCTTTTGGGTCAGGATAAGAGCAGGGAGAGATCACTTACAACTACTGTCATGGGTAAAACAGACTTAACTTGGGCCAAACAAATTATTACCAATCAAATCTTGAGTAGGATAATGAGAAATAAAACCAAATCTTAAAACATCTTCCCCCATCACTCCCTTCTTTCCAAGCTCAACTTTGTTCCTGAATTCTCGACCTCCCTCTCTTCCCCAGAGGTGCAGGGGGACAGCGAATAGGGGTTGTGGTTAGTTTGTCACATGTTCTCTGACATGCCTTCCTCCTCAGGGGGAGGACTCCTCACACTCTTTACCTCCTCCAGTGTGGGGTCCCTCCCACAGGAGAGAGCTCTCCACAAACTCCTCCAACATCAGTCCTTCCCATGGACAGCAGTTCTTCATCAGCTGCTCCAGCGTGGGTCCCCCACAGGGTCACAAGTCCTGCCAGAAAATCTGCTTCAGCATGGGCTCCTCTCTCCACAAGCCTTGCCAGGAACCCACTCCGGCAGGGTCATGGGATCACAGACTCCTTCAAGCATCCACCTGCTCCGGCATGGTGTTCTCCACAGGCTGCAGGTGGATTTCAGCTCCGCCATGGACTTCCATGGACTGCATTGGGACGGCCTGTTACACCATGGTCTTCACTGCAGGCTGCACAGGAATCTCAGCTCCAGTGGCTGGAACACTCCCTGCCCCTCCTTCTCCACTGACCTGATGTTAGCAGAAATATTCCTCTCACATATTCTCACTCCTCCCTCCAGCTACTGTCAGTGCAACAGTTTTTACCCCTTCTTAAACAGTTATCCTAGAGGTGCTAATACCATCGCTGATGGACTCGACCTTGGCATGGGGAAGATCTGTGCTGGAGCTCGTTGGCTCTGTTGGACATGGGGGAAGCTTCTCAGCTTCTCACAGAAGCCACCCTTCTAGCCCCTCCCTACCTGAACAGTGCCACACAAACCCTGAGTATTTCAGTGTTGTAAGACTTTAGCAATCAGTGTATTCCTGCACAGTTCACAGAATCACAGAATACTGAGCTGGAAGAGTTCCACAAGAATCAAGTCCAATTATTTAAGGGAATGGGCTATACAGGGATCAAACCTGTGACCTTGGTGTTTTTAGTACCATGCTCTAAACCAAGACCCAGTAAAATGCTTTTGCAGTGAAAACTTCAAAAGCTATCTGAAAATCCCTTCCTCCATATTTAACTGTACAGTTACTGTGACAAACAGCCTGTCTTTTTACTGTTTATTCTTTATATATTCCCTTATATTCATATAAGCTTTCACAAAATGAAAGTTTTAAAGAAGAAAATGCAGCTGTTTCCTTCCAAAGGCCATGACATACAACCTGCTGGCAGGTGAACCAGTACCTTATCCAAGGATCAGGAATAGTGATTTTTGCCTCGCAAAAGCATCCCCATGATCCCAAGTCATGACTGTGCTCAGCCACAGAGCAGTAGGCACAATCCCATGGACTGGGTACGATTCACTGGGCTGAACAGGAACACATGGTATGGCAGGGAGTGACCCCTTTTTCTAATACAATTTTTCTCCTTGAGCGCTCTGTGAAAAATGCTGAGCATCTCCACAGTTGTTTGTTGCAAAAAGGGAGACTCAGTTCATTACACTTTATGCTGTAGAGAACACAGAATACACCATCCTTCTCCAAGTACTCCTACTTGGAGGGATCTGAGGGAAAAACGGAAAGAAAAGGATGAAGTAGTTTTCACTGCTCTAAGTATCTAAATGTTCCCCTCTTATCAAGCAGCCTCTCTCCTACATATATCCTAAAGCTCTACATGAAAGGAGCAAGCTTACCACAGCCCAGTCAATTAATTTTAAGGCTCTTTGAACAAGCCCTATAAAAACAGACACCTCACAGCCTGAGCTAAGAAAAAAGTCTGAGAGTGTTCAGATTTACAGCTGAGATCTATTTCTGCAAACATGGTTAGGTACTCAAAACAGAAAGATTCTTTCCCAGAATACTTACCTATAGTCCTTCCTAGGGAGGGAATCCTTGTGAATGCAGACTGGCTCAGGATTTGGGTAGCCAAGCCTAAGTGAGGTTACCCTGACCGCAGATGTTCACTAGTCTGGGAGTTCAGTTCTGTATAAAAGGAGGCCTACCCCAAGCAATCCTTCTGCTGTTGAAATAACCTGACTACACCTCATGGAAGTGCTTCCTCAGCACCTGAGAAGCCTAAAACCAAATGACCTGGGCTGTAAGTACCTCTAAATTCCAGAACATTCACCTGGCTTGGCTCATCATATTTGTTTCTTCATGAACTCTAACTTGGACACAAGGAAATACACAGGCAACTTTGAATGGTAGTCTGAGGAGTCCTCACATGGAAATACTACGGATAACTGAAAAATGGATAAAGAAGCTTCCACAGAGACTCCTTGAGTAAAACTTTAAGGACTGGGGGTTTCTGGACAAAGGAAATTTTACATTACTTTTTTTACCTTACTTAGGTGAAATTCCCTACATTCAGCTGTAATCCACAGCTGTATGTAGCTGTGTACATGCAATCCATAATCAAGATTCCACAATTTGTGATCTGTATGGACTTGTGGTTTTGTTTTTAATCTGGGGAAAAAACCAAAAAGGACTCTATCCACCGTGTAGTACCACAGGTCTCTAGCAATCAGAAGCCTAGAATTGGTCTTCACCCAGGCTTTCTCCTTTTCTACACAGGGAACCTCCCGCCCCTTACCTACAGCAACATGGCCCAGGCTGAGCAGTGGAGGGATGGAAACTGGCTGTGCCTGTGCAGTAACACTGGGTCAAGACTTCCTGAAGAGAACATGAGAAAGTATTTCTGAAAAAGATACACCAAGCAAAATTTTGGGATGGTCTATCCTTTAGTCTTTTTCTTACCTCCCAAAATAAGTATTAGCATCTGTAGGAGACATACAAAAGCAGAAAGATAATCTTACTTGCAATACTACCCATGAAATTATTACACCCACATGCAGACTGCTAAAAAGCAAACAACAGCCCACACAACTGAAGACCTTAATTTCTCGAGTCCTTAAGAAGCTTTCTCAGAAGCAATTAAAAAACCAAAAAAAAAAATTAAACTTACAATGCAGTCTCTCCACAACAGAGTAAGTGGAATGGCAAGACATGTCAAACTAACTCACACTAGCAGAAGGACCCTCCCAATGCCCACCCAAATTAGTCCCACTCTAGGACTTAAAAATAAAAAGCCATTATGGAATTTAAGAGAGAAATTACTTTATTGTCTACCAAATCACACCTTGTGTTTTTTTTTTATAAATTCCAAAACAAATGAAAGAATTTTTTTAATGTAATATTATGTAAAAAGTCCATTTGCCACAAACTACTATACTCAGTGGAACAAATATATATTTCAGGAGCGTGGCCAATTGCAAAAATAATCTTATGAAATAAACATTGTTCACAAAAATACAGTAAAATGCACTTTTCCCACCTCAATAAATATATTTTAATGCTGTTTCCAGTTGGCATTTTAAGCCACAGGAGAGCTCTTAATGAAGAAGTCACCTAAGTATAATTTCTCCTCATGCACTTTTACAATTATTGCAATAGCATCCAGAACTGTAAGCATTTTTCTTGCAGTCTTTTGTTTCTAGCTTCAGGGGAATCACAGATAGGAGAAAAGATTTATCTATAAAAATGTGCTACTCCCATTTTGATTCCCATTTTGGAAAGAATGTTTAAGGTTTTCTTCCTTTTCACTAAGAAACAGTCCATAGAACAAACTGTTTCAAAGAGGAATTCTCCAGAAAATTAAAGTCTGCTGTCCAGAGTTATAGTTTTGTTTTCCATCCCTGTTTAATACACTTGAAATTAAAAAATAAACAGTTATGTTAGATAAAAATAGAAGTTTTAGAACATCTTTAACAACAAAAGCTAAGATAAAGGTTTTGTTAGAAAAAAGAAAATCTCACACTTTTTACAAATCTTGCAATTTTTTTAATCCAAGTATTAACTTGAATTCTAGTTCTGCTTTCCATGCACACACGAAAACACACAATTATACATTTACAGATCCCTGATTAAGACATTTTTCAAATGGCTTATTAAAATGTAAAAGTCCATTTCAACTGAAGTCACATTTTGTTTGTCCAAAGCACAGTTGTCTCTTCGAAAGATGAGTATTTCTCTCCTTTCCCATGATGCTTCCTTAGAGGTTCTGTCTAATTGTGAATGAATCAGTGTTTTATACATCACACAGATTGTGACAATAAGTGAAATATTACTGTGCTCAACTGACAGAGTGCCTTTTTAAAAACAAGCATACAAAATCAACTCTGTTTCATGGCTGAGGCCATGGCTAAGAAGCTGATGACAGGCCTGTCTTTCTTTCTATGCTGGTCTCCTTCATTTTCACTCTTTAGCTGGTTTCTGACGCATAAGACAACTGGTATATTTGACAGAATAAAACCACAACAAAACCAATTAAAACCTTCTGTGACTTCTCAGACTCATTGCATCACCTCTAGCTCTTCCATTTCAAAGTGTGTATTAAAGCTGTTTGCCATGGATGTATGTTCAAAGATCCTGGTCAGGCTTGGTTTCAGTAGCTCCATGGAATGACATGACAACTCCTGCGAGGTATCACTTTTCAGGCCCATGATCTGATCCGTCCTGGGATCCCTTCTGTCGTAGTACAGAGCCCACAGCAAAGTAATGGTGAGGATCATGGCCAGGATCTGTGTTACTCCAATAGAGATCCCTAGAAATCTCAGCACTTGCAATTGCTTCGTCCCACGCAAAAAAGTGTACATTTTTTTACCACATCCCTATGAAACAAAAACATTAAAAAAGAAGAGTCAATATTACTTGGTTTGCAGTTCCCAAGGTTTAGCTCATTCTACCCAGAGCTGGATTTCCTGGCTCCCAAAAATTTCTCCCTCACTTTCTTCAAATGATACTTTGAAAATGATTTTGCCTACATTTTTAAGTGCTTTCATAATGCTATCCCCTTACATTTCCTCATACACAGAGACTTTACTGCATGTAACAAGCTGCAAAGAGATCTGTGCTGCTCTTCAATTCAGAATCCACTTGAAGTTGATCTGAGTTCCTATTAACTCACTGATTTTTTAAGAAACTCAGCTGGTTTTGTGAAGGTTTAAAAGCCATTAAAACCCTCTTTATCACCCTGTTAGTCTCCTTAAATTGAAGATGTTCAAGGCTGTCAATTATTTTAAACTCTAGACTTTTTCTACAAATATTGCCATTATTCTATCTGAAGCTTAAAAACGTACTGTAGGAAAGATCTATAGACCTCCACCAACCTCATCAGAGAAGTCTAATGAAAGCCATGTTAACACCTCGTGAGTCGATGTTGCACAGATACGGAGATTTAGCTCTTTCCAAGCCATCAACTCATGCTCTACAGTTTGCTTGTAGTGCACAAGGCTCCAGGAAAGCTCCCAAGTCCTCATAAGGCAGTAAGGACCCACAAAGAGGCAGTGGCTCTGCGGACTACTGGATAACAGTGCAAGCACAAGTTGTGATGCTTGTTGCTCAGTAAGGGGGATGCCTGGTCTGAGAGTGGATAAAACCTTGAAAAGAGTTTCCTTTGCTACTCTGGATGATGCTTATTCTATGTTCTAAACTTTGCAGGGTTTCACAGCACAAAAATCAAAGGAACCCAGACACCAAGGGAAAATGTAGTATAGCAAATGGGATGAGATAATAGCACAAGGCACTGGTCCCAGAAGCAGACATCAGGAACCCATCAAAATGGGCACTGTCTTCAGAATGTTATTCTGCATTTATAATCCTTACTAGTATTTCTTACATCTTTTTAAAGAAAGCAAAGCAATTGATCAAAGTGATAGAATTGGAAGACAGGACATGGTAAGTAACACTTTTCAATCCCATTGAAATTCCCCAAAGCCAACAATTTCAAATGCTGCAGTCCTGAATGTACTTGATAAAATGTCCCATTTTTGCCACACACATAAAATTCACACTGCAGTCAACAGATTTTAATTAAGGATCTAGATAAAATTAATGTATTATATGATAATTGTACCAAAGTAAATTAAAGGATCCCAGTGTCTTTGCTCATTTCACTGTGTCATTTTCTAAATAGTAACAAAGACACAGGAAAAGCAGCAAATGTGCATTCTTTGAAATTTCAAAAGAAAAAACCAACACTGTAGCAAAAGCAATGTAATTAAACTTGAAGGGGAACAATAACTGTCATATTGGAGTCTTCTTCAATTAGAAGACAATTGTAGCAATACTGTTTTCTGAATTTGTTTTTAATTACAGAGAAAATGGCTGCATTTTAATATTTTTGATATTTTAAATGGATGAAGGTACATGCTGGTCAGAATTTAAAAATGCTCCACCATAGCAATACTCAGACTCAGATCATCTGTTGCCTGAAGAAAACGTCCATTAACAGAGAGCAATAACATTAATGCCTACATCTCCTGCAGTACAAACACATAACTAAGACAAATATGTCCAATCTAGATAGACTCTTTCCCTCCATTTAATGATGTTCTTACAGTTCTGATCTAATACATGTTCAAAATCAGTTTCAAAACTGAGAAACACCCATCCAGCCCTGTTATCTTCACATTCACACATTTTATTTCTGCTCATGTGACACTTTCATAGTTGGTAGCCTGCAAATAAGCAGTACAAAAATATACTTTCCTAAGCTAAAGTAAGTTTGTCCCTAAATGGGGATCTCTTGTTGCCAAGTCAAATATAGTATAAAACTTTGCAGCAATCATTCAGAAGAATCAGCTTCAGATTCCTATAGAGCTATGGATTAAAGCCACTGTGTGCTTTCAATCTTGAAGTGAGAAAAAAACATGTATTTCCGCTTTACTGCAACATCACAGAATAAGAACCTGAACTTAAATAAGGCACTTTTCAGAGCAGAAAAGATAAAGCCAAAGTAATCAACAAATATTTTGTATACCCAGATTTTGAGTATAATTAAAATTGCATTTTTTATTTAAAACAAATTTTAATATTAAAAATTAAAATAAAACCAAAATTAAAATGCAATTAATTTAACTAAATATTTTTTTGAGTATACTCAAAATTATGCTAGAAAACAAAAGAAAATATTGAACATGCAGGCTTGTATATTTTTAAGGTATCAACTCCTACCAACCATTTTATCTAGGCTGCAGTTCCTGATTACAGGATGGGCAGAGCTCAGACCACAACAAAAGTCCAAGGCCACATCATCATCTTCACACTTCCCTTACAACCATGCTCTCTCTAAGCTCAGCCTGTTCCATGAACTGCATCAAAGGTGAAACTCATCAGAATAAAAGTAATCCAAGCAGACTAGTGCATTTGAAAAATAGGTTTCAAATTCAAGCAGGAAAAATATGATTCCTGCCAACAATACTCTCAAGCAGAACTATAAGTCACTTTTCTTTCTGCAAAAATTAAATTGTGAAAGATTCCAACTTAGACCACGGACAGTTCTGAGTTTCCAGCAAAAAACTGCAGCACAACTACAAAAAAAATATTTATCAGTCCCACACAAACCAAACTTCAGTTTTCTGAAGTACTACAAAGGATTTTTCTGAAGTACCAGAATGGACTTGCCAAGCATTTACATAAGCCAATTTTAGGCTAGCGAGGCTAATCTTATCAGGCTCCCTCTCAAACCACCAGACTATGCAAGTTTGTTTTCAATCACTTTCTAAAAAAACTTTTTTTCCTTCAGCTCTCCAAAACAGAATTCAGGCAGATTAGCCTTGGAAGTGTAAGTGGTTTTGCATGATACTGATAAACTTATTAGCAAGTATAGAGCTGGAGTCTGTGAGACAACCCACAGGCAAGCACTGTGGAAGGAAATGTTTTGCCAACCAAATATTGTACATATTTCAAAGAGAAATGAAGTATTTTTGTGGTTGGTACAACAGAACACAGCCTGTCCCTTTCTGGAATGGGTTCTGCAGTAGAGAACCAAAAATAAGTTTTTGCTAAGAGCTGAATCCATCCAAAA
Organism: Scytalopus superciliaris; assembly: GCA_013400415.1. Lineage (NCBI taxonomy): Eukaryota > Metazoa > Chordata > Aves > Passeriformes > Rhinocryptidae > Scytalopus > Scytalopus superciliaris. Next base: position 300,123 of record VXBX01000994.1, read on the forward strand.
TGTTCTGCATACAGAAGGAGAGGAACCATAAATGTGCCCTCTTAGAAAAAAAGCCAGGCTTTTATCAAGTGGGTTTTAACACAGCCCTTATGTTCTACATAATCATCAACTTTGGTTATTAATTTTCTCCAAGTAGAACCAAAAGAACTTGAACATATGAAGTGCTCAGAGAACGATTTTCCTGGAATATGGCTGTGGACATGAAATGCTAGCAGAAGAGATGACATGAGAAAAGCCTGCACATTTGACATGGCACTCCAGCGACTAGTACTTCTCTTAAATTTCTGAGTTTCCTGTGCTCAAAAAGCAGTTTTTCATTGAGTGATGCTGCTTAAATACTCCTGCCTTTTCACATAAGTAGGAAGGATGCATGGCGCAAATCAATGTTCTACAGCTTCCATACATTTACACTCCTTGAAGGCTCTCTACGACAGACTTGGTGTGTATGGCATTAACAGCGGCAATGATATTACAAAAAAGCAACCACTGTTGCAGAGGTAATCACAGTTTTTTCTTCTTCAAGAATGTGTATGAGACTGGCAAGCCCCAGAAGAAGCCTGAATGGCCTTCCCATTCAGAGACTGACACTTCTAAAGTGCAACCAGTGCTGTCAGCACTGTGAGCCTTGCCGGAAGGCAAGAGTTCTGCAAGTATCTGGTGGAAAGAAAACAGCCTCTGCCACTTTCCTTAAGATTCCCTAGCATGGACTGGCCTTCTGAGGTGCCTGCCTTTCGGCAGCTCTACCTTCTGTCTTCCTAGCAGAAGCACACCACCTCCTAGGATGGATGTCTGAAAGTCCAGAATAGATGATATAACTTCTCTTCATAGAGTCAATATCATAAAAATTCATTTCCCCAAAACTTGTCTATTTCCTGGCAATACCTGACAATGGTTTTGGCTTGTTTATACAGCAACTCTCCCCTGCTTCAGAGGTGTTGCTCCATAGCTCCTGAACAAGTGCCGTGCAACAGATTCTTGAACAGGGTCTTGAACAGCGTGAGAAACTGGGACAAAATAAAATGGTTCTTTGGGTAGTCTTCCATAATGCAGAGCTACGCTGGAGAAATGTTCAAGCTGCAGCATTTGAAAGCACACTTCTCATGACCATCTTCCTTTCTATGTACCCTATATTACTCTAAAAGCAATCAAATTAAGAACGCCCTCTTTTCAGAGCCTCGTAGCTGCCTGAGACATGCTTTCTGTTGTTGTTGGACTATTTCGACTACTGGTCATTCTGCTATTACTGAATGCACAATTAAAGGTCTTCAGAGGCCTGTTAGCAGAAAAAACCAGTAGTATGAAAACCAGTTTTCAGACAACGGTGACTTTAGACAATATTTATGGGAGAGCAGAGTTAGAGTAGAAAGCATATTTACTTTTTTTTATAATTTTCACCCTAAGAACATTAATGACTTGCTAACACGATCACCTCCTTTACCCACTTTGAGTTCAAACTTTTAGTTCTCCTAGCTTTAAGGTACAGTTTTGGTAGTTTTTTTAAAATAAACATACTGTAATGTAGTAGAGCCAAAGAGCATTTTCACAAGAAGTTTCTATGAATGCTCAGGGTACAACTGAATTGCCTGTCTCCTGACATAAGACTTGTTATCAAGAGCACTCTCATCTTCCAAAGGAATTCTCAAAAGTGTCCTTCACTGTACATTTCATTAGAGTACTTTTCCACTTATCCTACAGTAGTTTGATAGGCTGGAGCCTGGACATTATACCCCACCTAATTTTTAACTTTTGCATTAGAGCAAATTTGAAGTTCTACCTAACCAATATAAAACAAACACCTCAATGTTTAAGCACATCTCAGATGTTAAATGCATTGCCAGTAACTTATCTCACTTCCAGGTAAGGGTGGGTAGGTTCTTCCTTCCTTCCGTCCTCCCTCTGCTTCAGCATTAACAAATAATAAACATAAACAAACGCAATAAGCATTTCCCATAAACACAATTACTCTGCAAACAAATTACTCTGTTGCACTGCAAATGATGAATTTGGAAAATTACTGGATCAGGAAGAATGTATAAAACCTTCTGAAATATTCACATTTTTCTTCTTACCTCCTGATAAAGGTCACTGAGATCCTCATGATGTGCCTGCTTAGAGCATCCAGGGAACTCTCTGACACAGCAGGAGTCAGGTGGCCAGTCCAACTCCGTCATTTCCAGCCAGTCTGTGAAGTACACCACGCCACAACATTTAAACTGCAAAGGAAGGATTACCCAAGATCAGCAATAATGATGCTACTTCTTCATTAAAGTAGGTCATCAAAATAGCTAAATAAATTCCTACTATCAATTTGCAAAATATTTACATAGAACTGAAAACATCTACAAAATGCTTCCAGTTATCTTGTTTTGCTGTACTTGGACATAAAAGCAACATGAAAATTTTAACTGACCAATGAGTATCTCAGAAACAGTGAACTGCTCTGTTCTTTAAATCCCAATTGCTTCCTCAAAGGATGCTTCACAGAAATTATTCTACCCTGCAATTCTCCTATCCTTACTAGAAGGAACTAACACATGGTAATTTCACGTCAAAATAGTAACTAATGAACAAGTACACCAGTGGCTGAAAGAAATAGCAGGGAAAGGTCTTACTAGAGAGGACTCTTCCTGCAAGGCTACAACTACTGACATACTTGTTGAAAACCAGAAAAAGCTCAGATTTACCTCAATACACAGACTGAAAGCAATGGGTCAAAACAAGTCAGTGTGTGGGGGAGTGGGCAGATCGGGTTCTGTCAAGTTGGGATGGTGCTCAGTTCCCCCATAACTTTGCCTCCTTGAGAGCCTTTGGTGCAGCTGTCAGTCACTGGCACACTGGGACCACTGAAGCACACCGGGACCACTGAAGCACACCACACCCTCTGGAGCCCCTAACCCAGGCCCAGAATGGCTATTAGCCACTGGCACACCTGAAACCCCACACCACAGCCCCTGGAGCCCCTAACCCAGATCCCAAATGGCTGGCAGACTGGAAGCTCCACCTGGTGGGAGGGGTGGTCACAGGAGTCCACAGCAAATAAAACCAATACCACGAAGTCTCCATATGGTCATAGACCTACTGTCCCCAGATGTGTAGTAGCTGGTTCTATGCTCGATCATAGGCAGTAGCTATAGCTCTCTCTTTCTCTCTCTCTCTCTCTTTCTTTACTTCTCCTCCTCCTGATTCCCTTTTCTTGATATTTGGGTAACAAACCTGGATGGGTTGGAATTTGCTAAGTCAATGCTTTGTGAAATGCTTTATGTTGATTGAACGTGTGCTTTAAACTTTTGCCAAGTTCCCTTATTTTCCACAGTTTTCCAGTAAAAGTGTTTTATTTTGACCTCCTGAAAACGTTGTAGCGTTTTTCCCACACAAGACCTCAACATAAAAGAACCTAAGGCCTTTTTAATAAATCCATCAGGCAGCTTTTGGGGCCATGTAATGTAAAACCCCTTTGATGAGGTGAGCCTGGGGTCTTACAACAGGAAAAAAAAAGATTAAAAGAGTGAGCAAAAAGGTATATAAATCACAAATGCTAAAAGAAAAACGAAAGGTAGAGGTATCAGATTAAAGTAAATACTGCAACAGAATCAACCATAAAAGTAAGAAGCCTCGCTGCAAAGCAGATGAGCCATAATTGGCTATAAAAACCACCAGGACTAACAACTTGTCTTCTCCTCTGCAAAGCACACCCAGAGATTTAAAGCCAAATGACCAGTCTACAACATTAGTAGCTGCTACACACAGAAAAAGGATGAAGCAGCTACATTAGATTTGGTTTGGCACTGGATATGGACTTGATATGACTGAAAAGAAGCCTTGCTGCAGAAAGAAAATGCTACTTTTATTGTGCCTGAATGTCCTCCAGTACTAGCCTGAGTGTAAGTCATCCCCTGGCTCCTTTGACCCACAGGCTTGGGAACTTATTTGCTCCCCTTGAGATGCTTCAGAGCCAGAGTCCTGTATTCCACACTCCTTGGTTCACAATCAAACAGATCAGTGCCCAGACACGTTGCCACACCCTGTGCCCTTGACCTCACCAGTCCTCTTAAAAATCTCACTTCTTCCTTCTTTATGACGTATCTAATGTCTCTCTTTATCCATCTGTTAGTCAGTCAAAATCCTCCCAACACAAGGACTTTAAGGAAAGCTCAGACTTTGGCTCCTCACTGTAACTGCAAACACCATGTCAAAAACATCCTTTTCTTACTCTCAAATCTTTTCTTCCCCTGCGCAGCTCTTCTTTCCGGACTCGTTCCTGGCCCTTTCCATGTTCCTTAGCATAGCCACAACTCTGACATTAGACCAGTAAGAAGGCTGGGGAAAATATATTTCTCATCTCTTTCTGATGTTAAAAGATGAAGAAGAGAGAAAACAAAGCTGATCAGGGTTGAATCTTTGGTAACAGAATTGTAATTACAATTTAGGTGACTGAAGAAGAGCCACAAGTAAAGTGCTCATTCAGGCATAAAGAACATACCAGGCTCATAAATAACAGCATCTGAGTTATGAGTAGATGGAATACCAATAAGAGCCCACTAATTAAGTAGATGTAAAAGAGGTTTCTCAGTTTACTTCAAACTTTCCCCAAATCACTTATCTGGTCAGAGCTGCCATATAGAAAAATCTAAGTTCTACAACTTCTTCTAACTGTTAAAAGGAAGGTTTTCTACCCTAAAAAGATTATGGTATAGTTGAAGTTTTATTACTAATATTCATATTATAACCAGCCATTATGATGACACCACAACAACTAGGAGGATAAGAGGCAGTTTTTAATTAAGTCAACCTATATATTTAAACCAAGATACAGTACCAGCTCAAGGAAAAATTGATTAAGATCATTTGATTATATTCTCTCAGGTACAGAACAGATATAAACACTCTACCTGCATATGAAGAATTACTCCGTTTCACAGAGCAACTGCATGGCCAGAGCAATGAACAGAGTGGGAGTGTGCCGGTGTTTAAACTCTTTCTTTCAGGTTTTAGTATAAATACAGACTAACCAAGTGCTGTCAGGAAATGTTTAAATAAACAGGAAATCTGTGCAACATTGATAGATTTCAACGTTTCAACAAGGGCAGCACAATGACAGGCATTTAAAGAGTTCCCTTCCTGCACATGAGTTATATTTGGAGTTAATGGATTTTACCTTGGGCAATTTCACGTTTCTGGAACATAATAACTTCATTCTTTAAAGAAAGTTCTGAATTTTACTAGGCTGGAGGGCAAAGCTGTGAATACACAGGGAAGCTTTTTGGTTTGTTTTCCGCCCCCATCCCCCTCTGCCCCAGTCAAAGGAAAGAAAAACCCTGATTGCTTTCACAAACCTCGGCCAGAGACAGTGTTGGCATCTTTTTGAAAACTTCCTTTCCCACTCCTTTCCAGCTAAACACACACCTTAACCATGACAGCTTGATGAAAGGAAACTAACTGAGCCTACAGGAAGGGGAGCACAGTTTAATATTAAAACAGGGTATAGGCACATTCATTTTACTCTACCTGCAGATTTTTAGTTTTATATACATCATATCCTAAAACGCTATAGTAATCCTAAAAGGTGCTGGTGTCCTAACCTTACAGACAAAGGAGAAGAGTGTTTGCAATTTAACTGAATTTAGTAACATTATTTTTTTAGTGTGTAAGCATCTTTAGGGCCTAAAAAAACTAAAGAATTGGATATCAAGTAGTGTTAAAAAGATACCATCACTACACAGTGTTTCCTATGAAATGCACTTGCATTTATTTACTTATTCACTTAAAACCCCTTTTCCTTTAGCAGATAAATAACACTTACTGAGCACGTATTACTTCAGTTCATGAACTACTGGCATCTTACCTCTCTCTGGAAGAAATTCCAAGCATGGGTCAGCCACTGGTACCTAGGTAGGCCATAATTGGTCATCCTGGCTTTCAGTGTGATCATATCGGACCACTGCACTGGAACCTGGACCAAGGAAATTTACACAGTGGATCAGTAAGCTTGTGGCTCCAAACCCACAAATTCCATCTATTCTGAGATCTTGCCAGGGCAAATCAAACAGGAAAACAAGTGCAATTTTTACAACGCTAATATTTTACAAGCCTCTCTTCATATCTGGGAAAAGTTATTTGCTTCCTTTGCTTACAAATTAATGTATGCTGGAAAAGGAATTATGTTTTTGAGAGATTCAGTGATAATTGGGTACAATTCGATTATAACCGTTACCAGACTTTTTACCATGCACAAAACTTGAACCTAGTCCCATCCAAGTCATCCAGGACAGCATTTGTCTGCCCCAGTTTAGATATATCCCTGGTGTCTTAGTCAATAGAAAGGAACAGGCAGACAAATGGGGCAATTAATTTCAAGATAAGTAATTTAAACAGAGCAGAGATGAATCACTGCCTTGAAGTCTGAAATCTACTTCACTGTCTAAGGTGAAAAACTTAGATTTCGATGCCTAACTTCTATGCATATAAAATTAATTGCAATGAACTCTACCCCGTGAGTTTTTTCAGTGATTTTGTGGCTTTGTCTGGAGTCCTGCACATGGGTACCCTGAATGTGCTGCATTTCAGTATCTTGCTCAAGAACAGAAACACAGAAGTACAGATGAGGGCCTGTGACCTTTTTTCTTCACACATACTCACAAGCCTTGTAAATCTTTTCTTCTGAAAGAAGGATTCTTGAAGTATTTTTCTTTCAAATTGGACTACTCAGAAGTGAGGTGCTGGTGCACTCCATTGTCTGAATACGACATGTCAGTTAGCAATTCATTAGAAACAACAGAAGCAAGTGCTATAGCACCTGGCACACAATGCAGTTATGAGTCAAGATCAAAAACCTCACTTCCATTCAGTAGCACGAATTTCAGTGTGCCAAAACAAAACAAGGAGCTGAAGACTGCACTGCACCCTCTTAGGCACACATATCATTCATGCTGAGTTTTGCCTCGTTTCCATTAGCCTTAATAGTCATGGTGAAAGAAATCACAATTGCAATACCAGCTGCCACTTGGATAGCAGAGGAGCCCAGCTCCTCTAGCAGCTGTGACTTTGCTGTCCTGTTCCATTTGGAGCAAACAGTAAGGGCATTCTGCAATTAGCAACCAATGTTATCTAATAAAAAATCTCGATCACACTACTTCCCAAGAAGTCTTGTGCTAGATGCTCTACAAAAACATAGGGATAATCACAGCCTGCTTGAACCCATAAGACAATTAAGAACATTAAATAGTGTTTCACTACCACTGCCAAGAGATACAACATTTCTGATGCTCTGGTAAGGCTTTGTATCACTATTATATTAATCATGTCCCAGAAATTTAACATGCCTTTCACTTAATAGATTTTTAGCTCTTAAGCTAAAATGCTGAATTCACAATTGTCCACATGAAAAATACATTAGCAGTTGAGTCCTAAAAATACTTTAAAACAGTATCACAGAATATTTCTATCACAAACATTTATGCTGGTCACTGTAATAAAATAATTTGGTTTGTACTCAATGCATTTCTATTTCTTCTGCATTGTAAGTTAACCCTCTTGCTTTCTTTGGATAATATTTGATACTGCTGCTATTAAGTTCATATTTGCTAGAAAATGTATTATTTTTTATTGTTTGAGTTGAACACAGTCCAAGGTTATGCCTGCAACATAAGGCATCCAACTTCTTTAGGAAATCAATGGGGTAAAGAAAAAAGGGGGAAAGTACTCAAGAAATGAGAGAAGAAAACTAAAAGCAACGTAAAACCACCTAAACCCCCCTGCAGAAAGACAACGAATTCTGGAGGTAAGGAGGGATTTTGGAATCTGAGTGTCTGACTGCTCCAAGAACAAAGCCATATGAGGAGTGGCTGAGGGCACTTGCTTTGTTCAGGTGGAGAAGAGGCGACTTGAATGGAGACCTCACTGCAGTTACAACTTCCTCATGAGAGGAAGATGTGGGGCAGGCACTGATCTCTTCTCTGTGGTGACCAGTGGCAGAACCCAAGCGAATGGCCTGAAGTTGTGTCAGGGGAGCTTTAGGTTGGATACTAGCAAAAGGCTCTTCACCCAGAGGGTGGCTGGGTGCTGGAACAGGCTCCCCAGGGAAAGTGGTCACAGCATCAAGCCTGACAGAGTTCAAGAAGCGTTTGGACAATACTCTCAGGCACATGGTGTGACTCTTGGGGATGGTCCTGTGCAGGGCTAAGGGTTGGATTCGATGATCCTTTGATCCTTGTGGGTCCCTTCCAACTCAGAATATTCTGTGATTCTATGAACTAAGGACATAGATGCATCTACTAAACAGCTTCCTGTCTGCTCATATACACGGTGATGCACACTAATACATCACTGAGATGCATTTGTTTGACTATACACCAATACTTTTCTGTAGTGTGTAGACAAAAAATAGACATGCTGGTTTGATTTTAACATAGGTCCTGTAAAGCTTGGTTTGTCACTTAAATCTACTCACACATTATTATTATTATTTTGCTAATGATTATCAAGGCTTGATCAATGCCTAAGTAAGCCAAGAACCCACACTTGCTTTTCAGTCTTGTGGGTGGAATAAATTAGTCATGAGGCACACTACATGCTGAGAGCTATCACGAGCTGGAAGGAAAATTGTTTATGCAAGGATTCTTAGAGCAACTTGTCCACATGCCAAGGAGAGCCCATACGGAATCAGCAGAGGCGGTTATGGCTCAGTGACATTTCTGACATCATCACCCACCCACCTACACTAATGCCAACTGATTCTCTGAAACCCATCAGGGGCCCATGTGATTTCATGCTATGCTGAAAACAACATGACATCAAGTCACCCCTGTGGGTATAAGAGGGAGTCTTATCTTTATCAAGGAGAGTAGCTGCAAGCATGCTCTAAGGAAGTGACCTGCACAGGTATGAAAGAACCACTGAAAAACAACTGTGCTAGTCCAGACTGCCACATTCCTTATGGGTCTCAGCAGCAAGAAACCCAGCTCTGGCCCACCTCATCACACAAAAAGCAGTAGTGTTAGAACAAAGAGAAAAATAGTAAGAAATCAGATGGAAAGAGAAAACAACAACAAAACAACAACAACAAAACAACAATGCAACACAGTATTTCAGGGGATGAAGAGGAAAAAAAGCCATAGAGAGATCAAGAAGAAAAAAGACAAAGAAAAGCAAAAAAGGGGTATCCGGGTTCGCTGTGACCCACTGCATAAGACACAGGCATGGAATTCAGAGCTGTTTACTTTAGGAAAGGGGTGCAGGGACAGCAGTGTTTTCTTCTGGAGGGAAACAGCATCACGAGTGCCTTAATATACATTAGGGCTATGCCACTTTTGTCAAACTGTCCCAGGTTTGGGTTTCGGTAGCATAGCACATAATCAAAAGCCTGAGCATCAGACTAAAACACACCGTAACTTCAGGTTCTATAACTGAATATTGAAGACTGGAGAAAGCATATTCCAGTGATCTGGAGGCTATGTTGTTTCAGGCAGTTTACACTGAAAAAATTTCTGTGGAAAGATGGATGTTAGTTATAACAGTCATCTTTGGCAAAACCCCTACAGAGGGCAGCTATGCCCATAGGATGAAGAACGCCTCTTGTCTGTATTCCGAATTTTAAAATGCATCAACACAAGCTGACATTTAAAGCAGAGGGATAGCCTTAATCACTGTTAGAATACCCGTCTGGAAGATGTACCATGAGGGAATGAATTCTGTTGCAAAGTGCTGCCACGTAACTTCAGACTTCAAATCTGCCAGAAATTCCTTCGGTCCATGTACTGTGTAAATATCAAGAAAGCTCTCTCCCATCTTACTGCAATGTAATTGGTATTCACTGTTGGAAAGACCATTATACTGGGCATATCTTAGCAGTAGAGAGAAAATATTTGTCCCACTATTCATAAAAATGTACCAGACTGTGTACAAGATGTAAGGATAAAGCGGCCAGCACAGTAACATTTCAGTTTAATTTCAGCTCAAACTTATCCATTTTCTTACAGGATAGTTACAAGTCCTTAGTTTGAAAGTTAAAAGTTGGTGCAGCTATAAAAACTAGACAGAGATAAAACTTCTTCACAAGTTTACAGAAGAGTGTTTTATAGTCAAGACATGTTTTGCTTAAAACTGGCATTTACAGCTTGTGCAGGCAGTGTGTAGATTTCAGCAGACAGCAAGTCCACTATTGAAGGAACACACTGTTTCTTAACAATGTAGTACACTCTTTAAAACATGAAGAACTTTTGGGGCAAAATTCCTTCAAATTCTCACATGTCCTCTCTCAAAATATTTATTAAGCCCGAAGCTCTTACTTTATCCTCAAAAGTTTCAATGACTTCAGTTAAAACTTGCCTAAGCAAGAATTAGCAAATATCAAGTCCTTAAATCAGGGGCTGCAGGATTTGGCTCTCAGATATAGAGAGGGTAAGCAGAAACCCAGATAGGACCTTCCTACAGACAAGCTTGTACAGAAGAATTCTCTGCTTTAAAAAAAGGCAGTCACTTGAAATTATGACTGTCAGAGTAATGAACAGAGATAAACACTACAGCAATTAGAAAACAGCTAGCTAATGGAAATCTTTTTCTTCTGCTGAAAAAATGCAGCCTCCTTTTCTGACTCACCATTATTTCCTGCTCGTAGGTCCAAACACCACAGGCCAGTTCAACACAGAATATTACAAGCAAGCTTCCAAAGTACTGAAGAAAACAGAATGGTCTTAGTTATTTTTCTATATTCTTTGAAATATAAAAGTTTTCAAATAAAAAAAAAAAAGACTTAGCAATATTAAAGAACATCTCAAAACATTATTAACATTTCACATGACTAAAGACATGGAAACTGCAATACATTTTTGTCACCAAAATATGCAAGACTCATGTGGCAAACTTCCTAGTATTTCTTACTAACATGAAGTATATGAACATTACTATGGAAAAATCAATTAATTTCCTCATTACCCAAGAGTACAAGGCTATCATGACACATTATGCTGAAACTGCTGCTAAGAGGACAATCTTTTTCCCCTCATGTATGTATAAATGCAAAGAAATCTTTTTTTCAGTTCCATTAAAGAAACACATGCAAATCATACTAATAGCCAAAAGGGGAAAGAAAAAAGAATCAAAAAAATACTTGACAAGATGCAAACAAACAAGGTTCTTGAAAACTATGTTCTTACCAAAGTGATCTAGGTATCTGACATCAGGTCTAACTGTACCAATATTAATTGAGATTGACTGAAGTATCTTCTTCTTTGACAAGATCTGATTTTTGTACTATTTAAAAAGAGCAACTACAAGTATAAATCAAGAGAATGTACAGACCGTGGTAATGAAGTTTAAGGAAAACTGGTTACTGCAAGTAAAAAGAGCAGGACTATATTCTGTATAGCATCAACGAGCCCTTTCTAAATCTGCATCAAAACTAAGGCTCCTTTAAGTGGTGTTCTCTATTAAAAGTAACCCATTTAATTTTTTTATTTAAAGCAGAAGTATAGTCATTCTGTTCATTTTTTACTCCAAACTTTCTTCCACATCAATGGACTGAGCTCCTCCTTGTTCTCAGAATGCAAGACTTAAGTGTTACAGTCTCACTGGATTTTAATTTCATTTTGAAATCGAAGAAACACCATCATAATATAAAATAGAATAGAATATATATAATTCCATCAGTAGGACACATGCTGAATGGTTTCTAATTTAGTAATTTCATTCTGGACTCTATTTAGGGCAAGTATAAAAGACAAAAACCAGGTGCTTATGGTAAGTGATTTCCTTGTTCTATTACAGGGTAAATGTGTTATTTCAAATAGAGAGTATAAACCCACAAATGTTAGGATTTAAAAGTCATCTACACAGCACCTTTTTCATTTACCCAGTCTGGAACTGAGTAATTCACAGATACCTTGACAGCCACTGAACAGTTTCTTGCCTTAATTTCTACTTGCTGATCAAACCTAACTCCCTGACTTAGGTTTGTAGACACATACAGACACATAAAAAAAGTATATGAAGAAATACACATGTTAATTTTCAGGAGAAACCTATACTCATACCCTCCTCCTGCAAAGATCTGTTCAAAGAGATGGTGTTTAAAGGAGAATTCCTGTTTTACTAATCTTCACCATTTTCACTATAACATTGAGCCATTATAGTCATTATAGCTGAACAACACACTGCAAGTCCTTACAAATCAACAGCGTAAACACACACAGAGCTCGAGTACATGTCATCAATAATCAATATCCTCATCCTCCAAAGGTCCAAAAGAAAAATATGGGTGACACCTCGCAAGAAAAATTATGTTTTCTCTAAAAACTAAAGTCACGAGCTTCTATGCATAGTAACCACTATCAATGCTGCAAGTTATGCAAACGGTTCTTTACACAAAAAGACCCCAAAACAATAACCAAAAAACCAGCATGGAAAACTATTTTTCCAAGTATTCACTTTGAAAGCAGGAAACAATGCCACATGCTGTAGCTCTTTTAATTAATAATTAAAAAGGTTCAAGGGCATTTTGACTAATGCTGATGTTTTTTGAGAGAACAACTAAATGTTTCAATGAAAAATGAATTTGACTTCTTGGCTGTCAAAATTTCAATAGGCTTAACCTCTAATTGAGTAACAAGCCTGGGACTGCCTGCTATCCCTGAATCTTACACAAAACTCACTGATCACAGTGAAAGCAATACATCTGGGGGTGTACGTATGGCATTCTCTGCAGAACTCCTAATTTGCAGTTCTTCATAACATATAATTAATTTGTCAACCTTACCATTTGAAACTTCCTCATTTTTGTCAGCATATAGTTAACAAAGTTTGTGGTAGTAGCTGGAGACAGAAGAGCCAAACCCAAGATTTTTTCCAGCTACTGAATATAGCCCAGGATTGAGAACTATTCAGCCAGATTCACTCATAAACCACTTCTGGGTCTGCCAGGGACTGAGCACTCCTGACCAGCTACATCTGGACAATCAGGGCACTGCAGAATCAAGCCTTCTGTCCTGAGAAACCCCATCTCTGTTCATAGGGTAAAAGACAAGGAAAGACACGGTGAGTTTACACACGTGAAAGCCCATGCAAGGAACTGAGTGACTGAAGGGACATCAAACTCACACACAGGAGGTTCAGTCTTACTCTGCTATTGAAAGGGAGTATTATACCTTTCTCTAAATATAATGGTTTCAAAACAAGTAATTCTTATATAAGTTTTGTGGGAAGAAAAATCCACCAACCATTATTTAAATTTACTACCCCTTGTTTCCATCTTTGAAATCCAGGAACGGTTTATTCCTTTTTCCAGATTAAATTCCCACAAAAGTCTGAATGCCAAATGCATCTTCCTTCATTTACACACTTCTCCTTTTTGCCAGAAACAGGGATTTGGTTTTGAAGCAAGGCTTAATAGTTCTTCCTATGGACTGAGTGGCTGCATGTTCTAAAGAAGACTAACTCACTAAGGAGCACTGCTGTATATCATGCTCAAAACTACACCAGCAGGTCACTGGTATTAACCTTCTACAGCACACCTCACTCACAGTACTGGCCATTGCTGAGGTATTTTCTACTGTTTCTTTTTTTTTTTTT
>VXBX01000994.1:313722-363921 GCA_013400415.1 Scytalopus superciliaris
AGAGAGAGGGTAAGAAGTGCACAGAAGTGAGGGAACGGTTCTGCAAAGACACATACAGCCTATCATAAAATAAATTAAAAAATCTACAAGCAGTTAATGCACAGTAGTGATCACTTTAAGAACTACCTTTTACATGGTAAATTCTACAGACTTTTAACATTTCCCTTTTGTCGGCACTTGCTTATCACTATCATTTTCTTCCTAGTCTGACTATGCAAAGTCATCAGAAAACTGGAGTGGTGCCTTGACCCTGTTACAAACCCATCAGTTTCACTGAAGGATTTCCTCCAGCACAGCTGTGAAAAAGCTAAAATGTTGCTTCCTTGAAAGAAGCTTCCTTGAGAGGCTTAAATGACTCTAATTTTCCAGCACATCAGTCCTGAAAGAGAGGTGAAGGAACTGGGGACTCTGGAGTTCAGAAAAATCCAGATCTCCTTCCTTTCCTGTGCTAGAGAGTAAACATTAAAGAAGATGGAACAGAAACAAATAATTACTGCAAAAATCACTTTCAGAGAGATGGAAAGACAGAGGGATGACACATCAAGGAAAGATTGTAAAGATACTCACTGTGTAATCACCAGACCCTGATCTGCTGAAATACTCTCCATGTGGTAAAGGCCACAGCCAACATCCAAATCCTGAAACCTCTGATGCAGCAACCACACACAACAACAGCACGGAAACCCACCACAACAATACTACCTACTCATGCAGAGACAATAACAGGTCATACTCAGCTACTGAAATCTGTAACAGTCTCTAGAGAGGTCTTGCTCTCCTGCAAGTCAGAGAGCCCTAAGCCCACACCAACAGGGAACTCATATATAAGACAGAAAGGACAAATAGTGGACCATCCTGAAGGCAAATCCAATTATGACAAATTTCAACCACATGGATGGAGGTAACCATCAATTAAATAAAGACATAAACTAATCAAACAAAAAAGAAACTAAAACATGAGGACTAGTAGTGAATAGGTTTTGTCCTAATTCAAGGAGCTATCTCCATACAGGACATCAGAACCTGATAAAGCACTTAGAAAGGTAGATGGTATTTTCAAATACGCATTAAAAATCAAAATAATTCAAAACTATTTTTATAAATATCTATATTGATTGTCTAAACAGAACCAGAAATTTTAGGTTGAATAAAATTCCTGCATGCCACAGTCACACCTTGTAAGAGGGTACAAGCTCCATATATGCCACTGCTCCATACAGAGATGTGGCATATGCCCAAATCTCTTCATATCTCTCCATCTAAGGCTAAAAACTTAGCTAAAACATTAATTTATCCTAATTAAATTATGACAGGCTTTTTTTGCTATTCTATTTGTTCTACCAAATTAAACTAATGCCCACCACCATCAAATATATTCCAGGAACATATTTCTTTCTTCATCTCAGTCATTTAGATAAAAACAGAAATAAAAATAGCAAATCCAAGCACAAAATCACTATTACTGAGCCTAAGTTATTTTGCATTTGCTTAAAAGGTGCTTGTTCCAACAGTTCCCATTCTGTTCAGAGAGTAATGGTGAAGAGTTAACACATGAAGCATCTTTCAACACAAAATCTCTCCCTCATGGCTTTCGATCCTGCAGTGCAGAATTTTTTCTTGCGACAATTGTAATTGTGGGTAACTTTAGTGAGAGATGTGAAGTGTGAAGCATGATGTTTTATGTTGGGGTTTTTTTTGCAGAGATGTAATACAAAACTCTTACTGTAGTTCACCTAATTTTGTTTGTCTTGAATATACCACAATTCCTGAAATTAATCACTTAATGTAATTTGTCTGTGCTTTGCAGGCAAAAGGTGAAAAGAACTAACAAAAAACAACCTCCTATTTTTGTTACTAACAGGATGATGGAAAAACCAGGCCTTCAGAAAACACAGCACATGGAGCATTTGTAAAAATTTTGCTCCTGCTCCCACCCTAGTCTCCATTTTAAATGTCCTCCTCCAAAGCATTTTCAAGAACATGGAATTTCTCAGAGATTCTTCTGACATTGGAAATATTAAATTCAAACAACAAAGGAAAACCTGACTTAAAACTGTAGCGCCCTGCAGTAGTCTCAGTGCAACAGCCAGTGCCCTACTTCAGCCACCACAATAATCCCCCTGTGGTGCAGACACAAACCCATTTGACTGTCCTCTGAGGACTTCCTTCCAAACCCCAGGGTAAGCATTACAGCAGGAATGAGTCTAAGATCAGGAGCCTCGTATGAACCTGGTGACTCCAAGTACTTACTGACCAACAAGTCACTAGGGCCCTCTGGTGCCAAGCAGCCCAGGCAGGTAAGGGCAGCCATACTACAAAGCTGAGCATATGCAAGTATGTTTCTGAAGTGATGGAGTTTTTCCCACAGGGGTCATTTTTGCTCTGACACAGCTGGCTTCTGTAATTTGTTACCAATTACCTATGGAATGCCTCATCAGCACTCAGCTACTATAAACCTACAAAACCGGGCTGTTAACACACGCACAAGGAGAATCAGACCCGAACGCAGCCCGTCATGCTCCCTTGATCCTGCCTGTACCAAACACAGTGTGATTGGGGTTTTTTCAGTATGGGAGTGTGATTTGAAAGCAAGAGTCTAGTCAACTCATGAAAACATGAACAAAGACAGGGTTCTGCAGTAACCAAAATTTCATCGGGACTAGAAAGGCAAAGAGTGGCTTAATTCATCTTTTTCCTCCCTCAGACCTTTAGGTCTGTATGTTGCATGATATCCTCACTATTGGAATTAGGACCCTATTTCATCTGTTCTGACAGCTTCCTAGTTAGCTACTGTCAACCTGAGGAGACTTCACAAACTATTTAACTAATCCCTAATTGATCTCATCCTAATAAGATTAGAACATCCCATCACACAACACAAAATACTGACTTCTTAAGATCACTTCCAGACAGTGATTATGCAAGAGTGCATTCTGTGTATGAAAGCAAATGGCAATGGCAGGCTGGGGCCAAGGACTGGAGTCAGAAGCTGCAACATGGTGAAGAAAAGTGAGAGTATGGGCAACTTTCGAAGAACCTATTCTACAAGACTTTAGAAATTCTTTCATTTCTGAGCAAATGTGCCCTTCTTTGAAGTATCAGTGTACTCATTAAAGAATCATTGTTCACATGTATTTTATTTCATAAACATCTTCTTTTCAAGCTTTCCCACTCTCCTCCCAAGTGCTTTTCTCCCAGAAGATACAAACTTTTTCCCTCAGACTCAAGAAAAACTACAGCCCTTATGCCAGAGCAAATGAAGAGCAGCTAATCAGCAACTCCAGCCTCCTCAGACTCGCTGTCTCACACCCTTTTCTTGAGCAACACAGTCCATATGGCATGAGAGGTAAGGAAAGCTCTGGGAAGGGCAGAGGCTGAAGGAGATGCCAAGAAGGCAGCTGCAGAATTAAACCCTATGGGAATCTCTAAAACACCAGAATATACGGTATATAAAGTAAATGCCAGAAGATTGTAAGAGGGTTATGCATAGCATTTCCCAATGGCTAGCAGCCTAAGAGCATCAGCCTTGCTCTTCTGAGATGCAAGCCATCCAGTCATCTGTCTGTCCCCTGGGAAACTTCAGACGTCCATAACCACTGATCACCAATGGGAACCAGAATCTTTCTGTGCAAAATTTAACATGGTCTTCCTCTTTTAATAACTTTCAAGCTATGGTTGCCTTTATTTTTGTTACAGTTTACAAGCTACCAAGGTTATTGTAAAGATACAGCTATCCCTTTCTAAAATGAAGTGAACACTCATTAAATGGAGTCAGACAAGCTGCATGGAAAACTAAAATCCTCTGTTTATCCACACCAGCAGCGCAAATTTTTCAACACCACCCCCTCCTCCTCCCTCCTCAGTTCCCTCAGCCCTGCCCTGCAGGGATTAACAGTCCATTAGTCATTTTGATTTTAAATTTGGTTTACTTGCTTGACAACACAGAAATTTATGAGATGCAGTCACAAGACAACAAGGAAATGGGCTGATGAACTTGCAACATAAGCTACTGACTGTCATCCAGTTCATGATCAAGTATCTCTATTATTTTAGATTTGGTTTCTCAGATGATCGAATTTTATCAAAATGTCTTAGAGCCTGTGATCTTTTCAAAGTCCAAGTTTTATATAGACAGTTACCACTGTTTTGAAAATCTTATAGCTAATTTTCAAATTATTTTTTATGGCAATGAATTTTATATTTTTATGGTATATATCCAAGTTCTTTTTATTAAGCCCTTTACTTTTTTAAAAACTAAGCAAAAATATTTATGAGTAGTTAGAACTTTGTTCACAGCCTTGATTCTTCTGTGGGATATCAATGACCCATTTTAAATTTTTACTTGAATCATTAATCTTTGCTTATAAAAGTAAACAGGTATTACTTTGGAAATAAGCGAATGCACGCTTCACACAATTATTAGGATTTATTTGCTAAAGGTTCAATTACCTCACATCAATGAGCTCCCAAGGAGTAAGGGTCATTTCAAGGTCATGGTAAAGTACTGAACAGGACACAGGTAAAAATCAGCATTAGACCACAATTTCCTCAAGGCTCACAATATTCCCTTTCTTCTTCATTTATTTCATAGGATTTACATTAAAACCTAAAGCTTCCCACTCCAGACAGATTTTCAAAACACAGCTTTCTTCATTTCTCTACCCTCTTTATTTTCTCCCAAGGAAATTAAAGTGTATAAAAATGGTTCTTTAGTTAAGAATATCCTTTCTGCTTGTAAAATAGACCAATTTGTGGCTGATACATGCAATAACTCTGCCTTAGCATGCCCCAAAACACTTCAAACAATCACCATTTTGAGTGAAGAAATGCTCTTAGATATAAAACTCATACAGCAAAGTGCCTCTACAGTTAAATATTCAAAAGAGAAACATTGAGCAAGAAAAAGATTAATTTACATTACAAAACATCCACTCCATACTCAGCTTGTGGCAACAAGAATGCAGCTGAACCACAGCATCAAAGCATCCCTCACTAGTGAGGCAGGGCTGCATTTCAGACAAAACAGAGATTTGGCTGAGCTTTGTGAAGCCACTTATTTATTTACTTCTTCCTTTCTCTTAGGGACTTTCCCACCTATTCCTTTCAGCAGAGGAAAAAACATGTAGGTAAACAAGCAATGAGAAAAGATGATCTGGAAAGGGCAGAGATGCAAAAAACCACTGCTGCAGCAAGACCATATATCATCTCAGCAGCTGCCCAACTTTTCTCACTCAAGATGCAGCATGTCTCATTCCAATCCTGGGATCACTTACAGCTCTCTACCCTCAACAATCCCAGTCCCTTGAACCTACTGCCCTATGACTGTCTTTTCAATAGCTTCCCAGTACCCACATCCATCACTTCACCAGCCATTTACTGGTATCTTCCCTCCTCTTTTCACCAGGAAGCATCACTTCAGAGCTTTTTTCAGCTCTGCTGCTGTTTTAGTCTCTTCTGCTCTAGATATCAACAACTTTCAAGAACTCAGAGGGAGGAAGCAATATGAATAGTGTTGTAAGTGGGAATGGCAGAGGGGAGGGAACAGGAAAAAGGAAGATCACAGGATCTGCTGAGTAGAGAGGGACCCACAAGGATCACTGAGTCCAACTCCAGGCCCTCCACAGAACCATCCCCCAAGAGTCACACCATGTGCCTGAGAGTATCATCCAAATGCTTCTTCAACTCTGTCAGGCTCTGGGGAGCCTGTTCCAGTGTCCAACCACCATATGGGTAAAGAACCTTTCTCTACTCTTCAACTTAAACCTCCCCTGACACAATTTCAGGCCACACCCTCAGGCCCTGTCACTGGTCAACACAGATAAGAGATCAGTGCCTGCCCCTCCTCTTCCACTCATGAGGAAATACCAGACTGCAATGAGGTCTTCCCTCAGTCTCCTCTTCTCCAGCTGAACAGACCAAGTGACCTCAGCTGCTCCTCACACAGCTTCCCCTCCAGGCCCTTCACCATCTTCGTTGCCCTCCTTTGGACGCTCTCTAATAGTTTAATATCTTTCCTATATTGCAGTGCCCCAAAGTGCCCACAATATCCAAGGTGAGGCCGCCCCAGTGCAGAGCAGAGCGGGACAATCCCCTCCCTCGACTGGCTGGTGATGCTGTGCCTGATGCCCCCCAGGACACCACAGGGCCCATGATGGAGTACTGTGCAACCCCACTAGTGACAGGTCACCAGTTTGATGTCACCCCATTCACTACTGCCCTCAACCTGTGAGCCAACTGCTCACCCACATGATATGTTTATCCAGCTGTGTGCTGGACATTTTGTCCAGAAGGATCCTGTGAGAGACAGTACTGAAAGCTTTACTGAAATCCAAAAAGATTTCATCATTCTCTTGATTAACTAGGTAGGTTATCTTCTCATAGAAGGAAATCAGGTTGGATAAGCAGGACTTTGCTCTCATGAAGTCCTGCTGGCTGTGAACAAAGACTGCTTGTCTTTCAGGTGTGTTCAAGATTTCCAAAATAATCTTCTCCATACCTTTACCAGGCACTGAAGTGAGACTGACAGGCCTATAGTTTCCAGGATCATGCTTCTTGCCCTTCTTGAAAACTGGGACACTGTTCACCAATTTCCAGTCAGCCGGGACCTCTCTGGATTCCAAAGACCACTCAAAAGTCATTGAGAGAGGTTGTAAAATGGCATCAGTCATCTGAGGATTCTGGGATTAATCTCATCAGGCCCTGTGGAGGGATTCAGCCGAAGGTAAGAGCAACAAGGCTTGCTCCAGAAGTTTTGGATCATGGAGCCAAACACAGTGACACCTAGGCAAATCAATACTCAGAATATAAGTCCCCAAGAACAAAGTAGCCAGTTTCATCAGGTGAGCACAGAAGTACAGCATGCAGTGAAGAGTGTGGCACAGAAGTCCAGGCAGCATGTTTCTTGCTGCAAACATACTGGAAACATGAAATGACTACTGTCAACAGATGTTGAGACATTTATCTCAGCACTGTGCCTCTTTGCAAAAGGATGAGCAAGTGGCTCTTCACTATTGCAGAAATATGGAAAACTGAAAAATGCCTCCTAATGGCACTCTACAACCTTGCTGTCCTAAGTGAAAGACACTTCCCTGAATTGCTCTCAAGGGGCCAGACAGTTCTTGCTACCTGAAGCTGCTGGATAACTGCACCAAATGATGCTGTGCTGCTTCTGCTCTGGCACAACATGGCCAAGTGTTCAAGGCAGCTGCTAAGTGCCTGGGTGAAAGAAGCAGATCATCACCATGAGCACAGCAAACATTTGGATTTAAGCCAAGTACTTGCAAGAGGACCTGGACACTCCCATCAGCTCAATTCCTGTCCTGCTCCCCCACTCCAACACTGCCCCACGCTGCTCAAATACACAGCTGCTCTTCTGCTTTGTTCGGCAGGCAGCACCTTTCATCAGGACACACCTCTCAATAATCCACAGGGCTAGGCAACTTCTGTCACTCCACTCCTCTGTAAGCTCCCTCTCCCAGATAAGGAAATTAGGCACTGTTTCAAAGCACTTGCCTTAGAGAAAGTATTTTAAGAACATACACAGAAGAGATTCATGTATGCTGGAGAAGGCAAGGTCAACCAAATGCACCTCATGCTTACACAGGCAGACAGAGGACTCAAGGCCAATGTACTCCACTCCACAGTACTGGGAGCTCTGCAGAATGCACCCATTTCTGCAAAGCCTGGCTTAGCTCTGTGGTGACACTGCAGCATCACCAAAACACATTTCAAAATCTAACAACGTGTTTGAATCTTAAAAATCCTGACCTAACAGGAAAGAAGCTTACCCTCTATCCCATTTGAAGGCAAAAATATGTCTAATAATGATTAGTGCAGGCATCTTCTCAAGCAGTTTACATTTTAATGGAAAGTTAGAAATATGGGAAGAACAAAAGTATTCTATTTTCTTGAGAAAGTTGCTCATATTTGAAACTACTGGGATATAATAAAAATTGATATAAACTATCTTTTCTTACCAGTGGAACATCAAACAAGGGGCCCTTCAGAATGCAAGCTAAAAGTCCAGCCCCTTAAGTTACCCACTGACTATCTGAACTTGAGTTCATAGTACCAGCTTCTCATCAAACCTGAACTACAGTATTATAATCACATTTAAACCAGTCTTTCAAATAAGGCAGGACAACCCGTCCTCTGAATCTCTTTCTCCCACTCATACCACATTTGTAAATGAGCTGTTGATAAAAGGCACAAAATATGAAATTGAACTCTGTCCTGATTAATTCTGAACTGCACAGGTTTATGGGTTGTTAGTTATTGCTTTCCTTTCAATGCTTGGTGGCTAAATAATGAAGAAATACTTCTGGTTGGTAAATAACAATTCCAGTGCCAAATGTTAGTACAAGGTATTGGAGCAGCTGTGACTGTGGTAAGAGTCCACATGGACTGGAAAAAATATCCTTTATTACTACAGAGCAAATAACCTATACTATGTATTACTGCAGAAAAACATGCTGACACATAAAAGAAGTCAATAAAATTAATTATAACTAAACTCTCATACTAATTCATGCCAACTGTAGTTAAAAGTATTGCAGAATAGTTGGTGCTGTGGTACTGTAGAGGATGTAACATTTCACACAGTCTAAGAATGTCTTCTGGTAAGACATTAGCACTTACTGGTATCTTACAACATAGTAGATGACCAAATTTAATCAACCCTACCACCTCTACATCCACATGGACTGAAATGTATATATGTGTGTAGAAGAATTTGCCCCAAGTGGTGATACAGTCAGTAGTATCTTGTCACTCTTTAGACTTCACAGAAGCCACTAGTTTAATGATGGTTTGTCTGACTGTGCTTCAACTCAATAGACAACTTAGTCTGCCAAGGTCCAATTTAAAACCAGGTTCTGCCACAAACAAATTAGTAAGTTGTTTGACCACACACCAACAGGATTCTAGCAATGTCTAGCTCTGAGAAATTTGTTACTTTGCCAACTTTATGATAAAAATCAGTAACAGGATTTGCCCCACTGACCATCAAATATTTCTAAAAATTTTTTCCCTTTGTGAAAAGATACACAGACAAATTTGAAACCTGTGCTGTTTGAATGCTGCAATTACAGACACATCATAGTTATATATACCAGAACTTGCAATGAAAACTTAAGTCAGGAAGTATTTTCCAGTGGGATTTTCATGAAGCTTTTCTTCTCAAGAAACAGAGTTTACTCTTGTTATTTTAATAAAACAAGAAGTTACAGAAAAAAAAAAAATCACATGTCCTTAAGGTTAATAGTATTAAAGAATATATGCGCTTTTTTAGGGTTTGGGATTTTTTAGTGAAGCAATGTGCACAACAGACTTTAAAAACAATGCAAAAGGGACAGAGCCTCAGAAGAAAAGGAGTAAAGGACAGTTCCGGATTTGGAAAAAAAAAACAATCTTGTTGAAGGAACAGCAATAAGCACCATAAAACCTGGACTCTGGTTTCCCACTCCTGGACTTTTCATACATTCAGGTCAGTGACTTGGAAGAGTCCAGATTTTCCACTTTAGACAGGCATCACAGCCACTTCTACATGAGGATGTTGATCAATCACACAAAATTACAGACACTTAAGGGACACATGGGTTCTTCAAACCAGCTACGGAAGTAATTGTAATTAAATGACCATACTTTTAAAGTGCTGGCTCTACAAACAATCCATAAGACTGAGGTATTACATTTGCTTACTAGCAAGCTAAGCAAACACTAGTTCAACTTACATGTATGCCCCCATGTGAAGATGGGAAGAGTCAAGCATTTAATTAAAAGAAAAATTTCAAAAACAAATTAACATTATTACATATTCAGATATATTAAAAATACATAACACCATAATATATGTATTTATTGTCCTTATGCTTTATTAGATTTTCCAAAAATCCAATTCAATTAACAACATCAGCACTAGCAATTAGCACTCCGCCAGAACGTCAAGACTAGTATCTAAATATCTCTGCATGCCATCATTACAGCTGTTCATATACATCAAAAAGAAGATTAAGATCATGATTGAACAGGTTGTTAATGTTTCACATGAAGGTTCTTTCGTTTTAGTTCATCTGGTTGAACAAAAACTCATTTTATTGATCCATCACTTTTCTGATTAGTCTGATGAAGGAAGCATTGACTTATGTATGCATACTTCTCTATGGTATAACATGCCTGCATTCTTTTAACAACTACTCAACGACAATGACACACTTAAAGAGATATCATTTAGTTTTGCTTATCAGTTTGCTTAGCAAGAGCAAATCTCAAGCTCCTGAAAATGAAATATTGCAACACAAAATGATAAAAATGTCTTGTTTTGATTTAGTATAACTTGACTGCCTAAATACACTTCAAATAACTTATTTCCAGATGGTACTAAAAGCTCTACATGATTTCTTCTTTTCACTTGCAGCATAAATAAACTGAAGGTCAAAACCAGTTTTTTACTTCATTTTCTCCTGAATTAGTTAGGTGGGTTTTTTTCAAAGCTTATAAAAAAACCTAACTTTTTTTCTCTCAGATACTGTGCGGTATTGGTCTACATCATATAGTTGGTTTTGCCTTTTAATTAATTTTAATTCACATTAAAAAATATCATTACTGTAAAATAAAAGATACATTATGAAAGTAATCTCACAACTTTATCAAATACTTTCACTATTTAGATGAAACAAAAATATGTACAAAGCGCTTTTAAGTATGTAAGAAAGATTACTGGAGAAATAATTATGTTGTATTAAACTACATTAATCCACTATTCTTATGCACCTGCCCAAAACTAAGCAATTGTTTTAGAACTTGTTTCCATTGACTTGAACCCTGCAAGGTTAAGATCTGGAAATAAACAATGTATGACTATATTGTTACTATAACATACTCAGATTTAAATGGGAGTTTTACCCAGCTATATAGTATTGAAACAATAATCTTCATATCATCTACAAGCTTAACAAAGATCCAAAAGGAGAAACAGTATTTGCCCCCTTGCAGTCGAGGAACACTTCCTCTGCAGACATTCAGCTGAACATGTCAAATAAAGATTACTCCAACCCTCTCAAACAGAAAAAAAAAAAAAAAAGTTATTTCAATACAAAATCCCAGTACAGTTTTATAACTGTCTTATCTGCAGTTAAGAGTATCTCCTATTAGATAAAAGCAAAGGTTGCATGAATATCAGCCAACTTCTCATGGGTGTTTATGGTCATTTTGTGCAAAATGTGAGAGGTCTAGGTACCATGTACTTAAGCCTGCATAGTTCCACAAGAAAAATTCAACTGTATGTACTTTGCAAGAACCCAACACACACTGCAGTGAAAAAAACAGCAGGAGCCCAACTCTACTTGTATAAGACTCTGGATATTTTCAAGAGCTGAAGGACTTTAACCTGTCCACTTTCTCTTACTGTAACTACGGTAGTCAAGTCTGATACACTGCTTTCACTTCCACTGCTCCCACTCTCTTGGGCTTACAGACTGCTTTGAATCCTGCTTATCCTTATGTTAAAAGACAAATTCTGCAAAGAGCTCCCAGCTACACTTCTAAGAAGCATACAGGTACATGACACTCCTAAATGTCAGTATTGCCAACATTCTAAAAATTTTAACTAAACCTTTCAAATTTGTGAAAGCTTGATGGGCTTTTGTTTGGAAGCGATGGTTTTTTTGTTAGCTTTTGGTTGACTGGTTCTTTTTTGTCCTCAAATTCACTGACTTCCAGACAGAGAAAATTGTTGGAGTGTTTGGCTCCCTTGACAGTCAAAGCCTCATCACAGCTGAACTGTATGCAGCACCTTGTGCAGAAGAAACTATTGCTTTTCAGCTGCTGTCAGCTCAGTTATGTAGTCTCCAACTAGACGGAAAAGCTGGATACCTGGAATTTATTTTTAAACTTGCTCACAATCAAATGCAACTACAAAATTCCACACCCATGTAAGAGAAGACAAAGCTTCTGAACATGCTCAAAATTCACTTTCATCAGCTACAAATGCTGTTACTTTACACACACAGTACCTGTGGGAATAAACCAAAGTCTAGGTTAGGTAGCTATTGCACAGCTAAGAGTCAAAACAGTAGCATAAGGGCTTATTTTAGAGTTCTCTGACTCATGTTCCTATAATTACTAGTACTTAAGAGTTTGAGTTATTTTTCTACTAAATGAAGTGAATTTTCGCAACTGAGACACTGCTTGTCTTTCAGTCACAGCATAATGCAGTCTAGGCAATAAATTCTTTCCTACTGTGTGCTTTGCAATTACAATTCCTCACCGATACCATAACTCAACATGGTAATAAAAAATAATCAGTATTTATCTAAAGCCTGTGGATAAAAACCTTTCTTACACTCTTGAAATGAAGTAGAAGTTAGCTGGTTTTAGAAGTTATGAAACATACCCAGACAAGGAGCAACAGATTTCTTTTCACTGTTCCACAGTACCCCAGCATTCCAACTATGATGAGAAAACAGCAGACTGCAATCATAACTGGGTGGACCACAGGAAAGTAAGTCAAAATGACAGCCTCCTCCACCCTAAAACCAATCAGAACCATAATCAAAAAAAGCACAATCACACAAAAATGATACAGAACACAGCATAGTCATTAAAAAGTAGCAGATGTGTTCTTCCCAGTGCCTTACACATTGCACACAAATCTCTTCTTCTATGTGTTCTTAAAAGTCAAATGCTGCATTCAGATACCAGAAAGCGATGCATTGTCCAAACTCTCTCTGGAGCAAAGGCAGTCTCCCTGCCCTGCACTTGCACAGTATGTAGCACAATGAGGCCCTGTTTCATCACTAGGGCTCATAAGCACCGCTGCAATAAAACTAACAGAATTTCTAAATCTCTGAACTGAATAAAGTATTCAAAACTAAACAGCAATATAATATGGTTACATGTTGTCAAAGAGCCAAAAATTGATCCTTGTAAGTAGAGAAAGGCACAGGACTGAATTTCTGTCTGTTCCTCTTTTCTAATTTCAACCAATGCCAGAAATGGAGGAAAAAATACACCTTTCAACAAACAGTAATTAGCTTAACTGAAGACTTCTTACTTCTACAAATCCTAATTAGAAAACTTGTCATACGGAATGAACAATATACCCCAATCAGTCACTCTCGCAGATTAATAGGTTTAACTAGAGCTTTACCTTGTTTCTGCAGTTAAAGTGAGAACATTATTCAGGTAGTCTCTCATCCAAGCAGAAACACCTAATACGCTGATGGACATCAACTAAAAAGAAAATATTAAGTTATTTGTCATGTGTTTAAAACAAATGGCAAGATCATTCATAATTTCAGTACTGAATCAATCATCACTAACATTGTTCACACATTTATTTATCTGAACAGTATCTCATCCCCAAAACTATACTTCTATATGCTTAGAGTACACCTGGGGCCTACCAGTAGAAGCTCTGGCCTCAAATTTTTTTTGAGAAGTCAAACCTGAACACGGTCAGAATCTGCCATCATATGACAGCACTGGTTCTTCTGATGCTGTAGCAGAGGTACTATTGGAGGACAAGGGACTACTCACTCAATCTCACAAGGGCAGCTAAGCCTGAACTACAGCTCAGGGGCTGAACCTAAGACACAGCACCTCAGAAGCACCACTGTCTAGCTGAGGGAGGGAGACCTAAGCATGCTGACTCTTCTGAATAGTAATGTTTACGTGTATTGTATAGGGATATGGCAGGACACCTCAGCAATATACTTACAGTTTCTTAAATCAGTTAGAAGTGCTGATCTCCCCCATTGCCTTCAACATCTACCTTCCCACATGCCCTTGTATTTCCCTGAAGTTATGAAGAACAAGGTAACTAGCTCAAGACTAACACAGGAAAAGTCACTCTGTGTCCTCACTGGTACTTTTGCCTGCAGCATGCTCACAGGAGGCTATTTCTGCCTTTAAAATTTCACAAGTCCCAGTGGCTACCCCACAGCTTTTTCCTGCTTTTTAGATCTGATGTACAAAGTACAGGCACTGCCTTGGTTCTGGGTGCTGCCAGCAAGAGCCCTGGCTGCTTGGCATGCAGCAAGCATAGTCCTGAAAGCTAGTGTGTGCTCCAAGTCTACTGTGTTCACTCATGTTCCTTATGCTCTATGGGATCTCTTTAGGCTGGTGAAACAGTAAGAGTAGAGAACATTTTCTGTTGTTATTTGCAGGAAGCTGCAGGAACAAGGAAAAGATGATGACTGGAATCTCATCAGAGATAAATTCCTAAACAACCAGCTATCTCCTTGAAAGAAAGCATCAGACAAACACAGGCAGTCAAAAACACAAGAGGTAAAGAAGACTGCAAGCAGATGGCCTACTTTCTTATAGTCAAAAAGCAACACAAAACATTTTTAACCCTCCACATCTCCCTGCAAGGCCTGTTGATATACAGAGAAGAGCATTAGCTCACACGTCCACTGTTTACAGCAAAAAAGATAAATTTGGTTACTTCACTCTATAACAGTGGTGTTCAAAAGTGAGAAGCCTATCAAAACCACACTACACAGTAACTTTTAATATGATCCAGATGGTTCTGCCACAAAAACTGTACAAGAAAAATGTTCACTTTCTAAATAATATTCTTCTTCCCATACCAGACTGTGGATTGCCTAGTCCTCCCTCTCCATTAGGAACTCACAAGCCGCACAGATTTTCTTTCAGCCGTCAGCAATATATTGCATACAGCTGGATTCCCTGGAAGAAGGCAAGAGATTGCTCCTTCAGCAGAGGTAAGATTTGGCAGGCAAGAGTACCACAAGGATACTGGAGCATGCAGGTTGCTCAGAGACAACATAGAGATCACAGAGCAAGCAGCTAGAAGGTAGAGGGGACACAAGACTTCCAAGACACCAGAAGTACTGAGCAGAGTCCTTTCAGTGAGAGAATCATTCCATTTCCTAGAAGAAAGGACTTGCCTGCAAAGGTAAATCAGGAAGTGCAAGAACTGTAATTTTTGTTCTGTCTGCTTAAATTTAAATAAACCTAGATATTTACTTTTGCCTACATAAAATCTGCGACAGGAAAGCCTAGGCAAATACATCACCAAACTGTAGCCAGCACATAGCCATGTGACTTCTACAGAAATGCTTAATGACCATAGCAGAGAATATGAATCACAGAATACACTGAGTTGGAAGGCACCCACAAGGATCACTGAGTCCAACACTTAGCCCTGCACAGAATCATCCCCAAGAGTCACACTATGTGCCTGTGCCTTCTTTTGAGTTATGAACAGCAACTGGAAGGAAAGGACTGCTTCCTTTCACCTATGAAACATCACTTTCACCAACAATGTAACTACATGAACACCATTTCAGTTCATAAGAACAAACTCTCTATAAAAGGTCTCTTGCATCATTCAGAAAATTTTAGACATTTAGAGTCCTTCTGGCTGTTCTCATTTAGTACAAATAACTAACAGCCAATTACTGCTATTTCTTGCTGATGTAAATTACATACAAGAGCATTCCCCCTTTAATGCCTCTGAGAGCCAGGCTACAGTTCACCCACTCACCTACCCTATGCCCAGAATAATCTCACCACCACTAACTCCTTCAGGTCTTACTGACTTCTGCTATGGTTAAAATGCATGTATGAAAGCAACATAAGAGCTAGCTCAACATTACTCTGAGAAAGTACATGCGCACTGCCTTACCTTGCTGCTACACAGATGTCACACACAGACTACCTGTGCAACACCCCATATGTGCTAAGATTCCTTAGGAGGCACCTTTGACAACATATTTTGAAGAAAGCCCAAAGTGAATTACTGCTCTGAATGACCTGAAAGCCAGAGTGCTGTGACATACTGGATTCACATCCATGAAAGTAAGTAACACTGCCAAACTGCGGTGGCATGAAGGCATGGCTCAGAAAGAGGAAAGACAAAAACTCAAGAAGCTGGTCTTGAACAAAGAAGCCTGTAAAATAGCACACTGTGATAACTCAAAAAAGCAATTCAGCAATAGATTGATTAGAAAAGGTGTAGTTTGCAGCACATAAGCCATGAAGTGCTTGATAGCTCTTCAGTAACAGAGGGAAATGATGGGAAAAAAGTTGCATTTCCTCTGATCAGCAAAAGTTAGCCTCTGGGCAGAAATACCTGAAGGATGAAAGATAGGTTTTCAACACCAGACTGCCCTGCATAATGACTGATGTTTATTCTAGTGACAAAAGATTAGAAACACTAGCTCACATCCACCAGTTGACTTGCTCACCTGGTCCACAGCCAAAAGGAAATCATAACAAGAACATAAGATACATATCTGACCTCCACGGCCTCCTGCATATGACTCAGCACATATATGTGCTGCCCTGTAAAAGCACTAAACATCCTCAAGTGCCAGCTGACATCCAGAAGCCTCCAGGCACCCACCACTTCATACCACCTACAGCACATGCAGATCTTCCGCCAGCAGTATAGGAATTACACTAACACCAGCACTACCACCCAGCCCAGGCACTCTGTAGGCAGGAAAAATAATTTCCCCAAAAAACCTTGATGTGCATCCAAACCTACAAGCAAAGAACAGCAGACACATCACTGCAATTCACTGCCATGCAATTTTCAAATAGTCACGGGCAGGGGGCAAGGTCCTGATTATAGTTCTTGTTAGTTCAAGAATGGCCCCAGAAAACTGGCAGCCCCTACTTCAGTCATTGTTTCATAACTAATTTGTATGTAAAATACAGTTAGAAATCTGTATCAAGCAATCAGATGAAAGAACACAAGTTTATGACAAATAAAACTACTCAGATAATTCTCACATTAGCAGTTACATCATTTCACCAAAAAGTTTTCATTCAAGCTCCTCTGATGACATCCAGTCTGCTGCACTGTAAACATAATGTGATAGTATGCAGTAAAACATGTTTTATTTATTGCAGCTGGCTGCACAACCACTGTGGGTTTAATTCTGAACTGTCACAGTTTGTTATATAGCTGTCAACATGACACTGAAGTTTACAAAACTGCCTGCTGTCACATTCTATTTTAAATATATTTTCACACTGATTAAACAAAGGTAATAAATTACATTTTTATATATGAGCAATATGCACACAGTAATATATTAAATTTTCAAATGCATTTATAACACGAAGTTTTTAAAGCTACTAGGGCTTTCTCAGACAACTGAATTACAATATCCAACAACAGACAAACTATTATGAGTGATTGTTTCCAAGCAGGGTTTAATTGTCTTTGGAACTCTCTTACAAAATTAATGCATCAAAATGAAAATATAAAATCATCTGTTATTCATTAAGTACATATTTTAATCCATTACTGTGAAAGTCCTTTTCACAGTGTCTTTCAGGCCATACCTAAACTGGAAAATAGATCTGCATTTTCAATTAATAAATGAACATGGATTTCTGTCTTTAAGGAAGCAAGACCAATTGCTGTTGCTATTTGGACACGTGTTCATCCTTTCATCATTTTTTTCATTCAAATATTCTAACACTTTCTTTTTGACACTGAAAGTTCCTGTGCTCAAACTTGAGAAGGGTTTCTTTTAAATATTAAATTGGAGGAAAGAATAAAAGTATCTTCCATATCAAAAATCACACATTATTCTTTTTATTCTAACAGATGGAGTACACAACTTCAGACCATGTTCTGGTACCCACAACGAAATGCTGACTAGCAGCACTAGACAGCAACTGGCTTTGCATGAAAAGGTTTTCAGCTCCAAGGAAATTATTCCCAAAATTGATTTGGGTAACCTGAGCTGTGACTTACCAAAGGGGAGGGGCAGATAAATCACTACAAGGTCATGAACAGAGCATGTTGCAATGCTTGCACAGGATTTTCACCATTAAGTTCAATATTCAGATCATGGAACAAACACCGATAACTCAGATCCCTGGATAAACAGACAACTACATTTTTTTGGGATGAGGGACATAAGGGCAGAGGAGGGTGGTACATGAGGTCTTGTTTTTCTGTATTACCTGGCAAAAGCATTGAAATGTTTAGAGAAAGAAGAATGGCATACAAAAGAGGAAAATCCCCTATTCCCTATTAAAGCACCTTTCATTCTACAGACATGCCAACATTTAGTTTTAGCTAAGCTTCCTACAAGGTTATTATACGCTGGTCCACTCTCACTTGCAAACAGCTGAAGCACATTCGTATTTGCACTTTGAATCTGGCTTTGCTTGCACAGCTGCAACAGTAAGTTAACAACCTGCTTGGCATTTGGCACAGGCTGGAACTCGCTCACTTTGCAGTAAGGCAACTGCTGGAGCACCAACAGGCTGCTAACAGGTCACCTTCCTGGGGGACACGAGTAAGTTTTCCAGCAGTTGCCTGTTCAAGGCTCCTAGGGGAAGCACAGCAGAAAGAACAAGAGCCCAAACACACAAACAGGTTGAGGTACAATTGTACTGTGTGTCAGACCCACATCAGCTTCGGGCTGAGCAGGTACATTAGAAGTAAAGAGGGAGAAAGAAGTGCATGTATTTTTTTATCTATCCTCTTCTCTGTGACTACCCAGACACTGCACTGCTTGTTAGGATGCAACTTGTGCCACTCTTCCCTCATAAGTAAGCATCTCACTGTCAAGAGATCTCTTGTCTTTGGGGAGGCACCATGGGTAATTTACAGCAATGCTCAGAGCTCAAGTGTCCCAATCGGTATCACAAGCCACACATCATCATCAAGCTGATATGCCTTCACATACATATAATGTACTCTTAATTTTATTTCTGTAAGAGCTTGCTTCTATTCTCGGACAGTAGTCAATCTCAAAGATGCAGCAAATTATTTTAAAACCCAACAGATATACAGATATAGATAGATAGATAGATAGATAGATAGATAGATAGATAGATAGATAGATAGATAGATAGATAGATATTTAAAACTGGAAGACTGACATGAAGAAAAGAGTATGTATTTCCTATGATCCACAGGACTACATATCAGCTGGTTGTGGGTTTATCACCTAAGTCTTCTGTTTTACGTGTCAGTACACGAATACACAAAGATGACTAAAATGAACCTGCATTTTTAAATAAATCACACATTCCTATAAAAATGCACAAAATTAAGGTGTCCCCTATATCTTGGGAAATAGCTACAAGATATTTAAAAAACTGGTATTATTCCTATGAGCCTTGTCTTGGGTCTACCATAAACTCTTGAGATGACAGAGAATCTTCACAGTACAGTAGTGCCTGGAGATTCATGAATAACTGTGCAGCTACCTTCAACAGAAACAGATGTGAATTTAAAGGGAAAAAATATTCAAGTATCTACAGTCCAAATTGACCCTCCCAGTTTGCTGGAGATTTTGACTTACCAGTGTAAGAACATAGTTGGCAGTTTTTTCTTCCCCTTGAGCTACGGGCTCAAATTTTGTCAGTACAGGTTTATGCATCATCCTCAAGGCTGCTGCAATGAGTTCCAGAGTTAATCGTGAGGATTACCCAAAAAATGTCTGTGGTTGTGATTTCTGAATGCCAATTAAATAGCATAATAATGTAATTTCTAACATTGGGGTGGGGTCTGGGTTTGTTTTTTTCCTTTCCATTAGCATATCAAACCACTCTTTTTCAGGACAGTTTTGCAGAAACTCATCTATCAATTCACTGTCAACATGCCACGCAGGTGAGCCATACCACCTATGAAGATACACTGGAATAAAAGGTTATATAAAGGCAGATACAAAGATGACTTATGGCTGAACTCTACTTTGTTAGGACACGGTCTGGTAATGAAATGATGTTACATAAATAATGCAGACTAAAGACACCAAAAAGTAAAAGATTTCTCAAACACCAGAATTAAAAATGTTTCTGGTCCTTTAAAACTCCTCCTATAGCTTCCTCTGTTGAATGCATTCCTTCAGAAGACGCCATATTCCCACAAAAGCCACAGTTTTCTTTATACAAAGAATGCTAAGAAAACCAGGTTTCAATTACACAGGTCTAAACTACAGTCTCTAAAATCAGAGTATATTTGCCTAGAATGAACCCCTTGTTTACAGTGCTACAGGTACCTGTCCAGGCAGAGTTCCTTTCAATGGATATTATTTATCATTTAAATTTAAAACATTGTCCTGAACTGTGTTCATTCCAAGCACCTACAAAACCCACCGATGAGAGTGGAAGTTGAAAACCAGCAGAAACAACCTCTATGCAGAAGGGAGGATAGACTGATTTCTTTCTCATGTCACTGAAGATTTGAAAAATTATGCAAAAAAAATGTACAAGATTAAACCCACGCATCTGAGGTTGGAAAAAACAGGAAATACAATAGCACTGCTTCCAACCACCCTTACTACTTCCTCGCACAAAACAAACATTTCCTGGTTCTGAGTTCTCAAGTGGTACACACAGGCAAAACTATAAGATTTAAATGTGCAAAGTGCTCAAAACAAACAGAAAATTAAAACAGAACTGGAAGCTTGCTCCTCTTTCATTTTAGGTGATTTTTTTCCTTTTGTTCACAAACAGAAATTCAAGATAGATGCAAAATGATTTCCACTACCTGCTGAAAGTGTTTATTGGCTGCAACCACACACTGAAATTAGACGGTACTGTTCTGTGGTGAAGGAAACCTTAAACACAGCTCAACAGAAACAGCATATCCCTAGGCAGTGGCAACATCACTGGCTTGGCTCAAATACCCACTGACACTCTTAATCATCAGTTAAGAGATCCTTACCACCTACGACACAGTCATATGCAACTTACAACCTTGATTTGTCCAAGGCACTACAGTAGTCATCCTCAATTACAGGCAACACAATAGCAGCTGCTCCTGCCTCACATGCTTACCAGAAAAAAAAAAAAAGTTGGCAGTTTTCTCAAGACAAAGTCTATACAGACTTTTTCCTTCACTTTTGCTGCTAAGTTATACTTTGCATTTTTTTTAAATAGAGGAAAATGACAAAATAATTGTGCTGCTTTTACTTGCATGTGCTATCACTACCTGATTCACTTATTTTGACTATTTGTAACTTTTTTAAAGAACACATATGGCTGAGTTGCAAAGAAAAGCAGAATAAACTTGTGCCTCTCCAAGCTATTCCTTTGCTTAATCCCCTATTATTTTAAGCAGCCAGGAGACTGAATTTTCCCTGTATTCAGCACCATTTGCTAGTTCCTGTTCTAGCACAATCCCCAGGGGCTACTTGCACTCAGGCATCTCCTGTGTTATGCCTCTCCCATTATTATGGGCTGAACACGTTCTGCGAGTGAAGGTCTGCCCAGTGCAAACGCATGCCAAGGTGGTTTAACTGGGAAAGTGACTAGAGCGAAGTACAGAAGAACAATGGCAGCATTGCAAAGTGTGGCACAGAGGGTTTCTGTGAGGACAAGTTATACTGTTCTCAAAATGAATGAAGATGCTCGTGTTACATCCATGACTGCTACTGAGCAGTAAGTGTCAGGAGCTTGCCAATACAGTAAAGTCCACCAGAACGCAAGACCCTGTAGTCTCATAAACTGCATAAGGGATATTTGTAGAGTTATCAAAACTAAATTTCTCCAAGTCCTGACTACACATGTTATCTGGATATAATAAAGACCCTACTGCCACTAAGAACAGAAAAAAAGGAAGCTCTAGGAACCTGTCTTCTCTCAAGCACCACTAAGATAACATGCTTAGCTAAGCACTAAGTCTTGACCATGAAACACAAAATCATGCATTTTTGGAGGTCCCCTCTTTTTAGCAGGCTGTCCAGAATGTAATATACTTCAAATAGCAGTGTTACAGAATGTAAGATGAAACACCTGCAGAATCAAGTTACATCTCTCAGTCTTGTAAATTACACTAAGAAGTGATGCCCATTTATATATGAGGATTGCAGAACAAAACCAAATGTCAGCTGCAGCATTTAGTCTGAAGGATATTTCTTGTCCAGGGCAAAGTCAAAAAAACCCTTATGAAATTAGAAGACTGAGGAAGTCCTGAAAATTGAACTTCCCCTGCTCTGAAAGAGACATCTTGCAGTCAGATGCATGATTCGACTGACCTTGAGAACAGCTTCCAGAAGGGTATCATCATTACCAAGGTCAGGCAGTTAATCAACAACAATTAGAGCACTGACAGCAGATTTATTTCCACCTCAGAAGAAAAAAATCTTTCAAGATCTGGTGCAAATTGCAGCTCCCAAAGTACCAATCTAGTCATATCCACAAACCCAGTATTTTTCTGGAGCAGTAAAGGCAATACATTTACTGGTCCATTAAAAAACAGAATGAACCACTACAACAGTGTCTTGGGCTTCCATCTGATTGCTTATGAAGTATTTACAGCTAAGTAGACTTTTAGGCCAAAAATGACAGCAAGAATTACACACACTTCCTTGCCTGCCTGCCTCTCTCACGCACACACAGGTACATCACAGCTCATCAGCTGAGCACGGTATAGAAAGTTTCTTTCCAGACAGGACACAGCTGTACACTCCAGAGAAGCTACAAGGATGGGAGGAGACTGACTGATAAAGTTCTGTCAGGAGTCTGCTTTCATAGGCACCGAAAACAACCAAATTATGAAGAGAACAGTGTGCTGCAGCAAGTGTTTGCATCTTCAGTGTTTCAGCAGCATTCATGACCAAATTAGCCAGTTCTGTTATGTTATCTTAAGGAGCTTCACATGCACTAGTCTGTCCTCACCATGCTGGCAACGACAAATGTTGCAGTCCCATCATACACACACTGGGACAGCTGCACACAGGACACACTTTGAAGCTTACTTCAGAGGCTCCCTTTTAAGAGCCTGACAGTCAGATCTTACTAGACAGTAACTACTGGCTCTTGCACAGTTTTACTCACGACTTCAAAAGCTTCAAGCACCCAGCTGGGAGAAGAAAGCAATCTTTTTTGCACAGCGTGTGGTTACACCTATTGCTGCAACACAGTGAAACAAGGAGAGAATGTCACCTTATTCCATACAGGACCGGTAATCAAACCATGATTTTAAAAGACAAAACAAGCTGTTTGCACGTCTTCACTGTTTTCAGACAAACACTGATAACTGACACAGCCATTGGACACGTTATCAACAGGCTTGAAGTCATTTGGAGGCAATGGCCCTTGCAAAGGAAGGAAGTGCAAGCTTAACACTCTCCAAGATCAGGCTTGAAGAGAATTACATGTATTTGGCCCAAATCAGAAGGTCTGCGCAGATTTTTGAATCACAGCATCACTCTTATCTTGACCCATTGGGACAGAACCCACCACACTCAGGAGGAACATGGCTGCACATTTTCAAGAGGCTGATCTCATCTAAACTTCCTGACATCCAGCCCATAACCTAAGCACTAACATAAGCAATGAACAAAACTTTCTGAATGGAAGGAAGAGCAGTGGCAAGGGGAGATCATTGCTCCCATGCCCACACCAGTGGATCAGCATCTATTGCCTGGGGAACTTTTCACAAGAAAACTGCCCTGTGGGTTGTGCAATGACACTCAGAAAGGGCAGTGGCAAAATTTCCACTAAGTCGAACAGAAGAAGAGTCACGCTCTGAAAGAGGGAAAGATATGGGAGATTTCACTACAACAAGCAGCTGCAACCCAACACACGAGTTCCCTCCAAAGATAAGGGCGGGCTTTCCTATGCAAAGAAACTATCTGAAGACTGAAAAATTAAGCACTAGGCTCCAGCAACAAGCCTCCCACCACCACATGACAAATAACTGATACAGCATGAAGGTATAGCCTCACGTGTAACTTGGGTACCACATTAAGTGTCTACTTCAACTATAAACAGCTGCTCCTGAATAATACATCTGGTTGGGACACAGCAGGCAAGGAGCACAGAGAGCAAGGGAGAAGAGCAGAGGAAGCCTAAGGGGACAAAGACAGCAGTGAGTTAAGTTGCAAATAGGAACTGTTGAGGACAGCTCAAATTAGGAATCAGAGGAAAGCACCAAAGAAACAAGCATTATGTTTTCAACCATGTAAACGTCCATTCACTCAACTCTCACAGTGTATGTGTAAAATTCTGAAGCTGAACTCAGGTCAGCTGAGCTCAGGCAACCTTCATCTTAAAAGAAAATGTAGCATAGTAGATTTTGTACAGAATCCAACGAAAACTATGATGATGCTAGAAACAATTATAATTTTTTTTTTATAGAAAGCTTTCCTCATCTCCTATTAAAAGGCTTTATTCCTACATACACTAAATAATTTATTTTTCCCTCTATGAAACACAATACACAAAGCTACATACTTTCAACATATTTTCAGATCACTTTCATTATACAAGAAGTACCATTCCGTTCAAAATGCTGCTTGACAGTTTACTCTCTCATATTCTGATCCACACTTAATTTTCAGTAATCATGGGACTTTATCTCAATTCCAACCTCCCTGCCATAGGCAGGGACACCTTTTAATAGAACAAGTTGCTCAAAGCCCCATCCAGCTTGGCCTTGAACACTTCCAGGGATGGGGCATCCACAGCCTTTCTGGGCAACCTGTTCAAGTGCCTCACTACCATCAAAGTAAAGAATTTCTTCCTAATATCTAACCTAAACCTACTCTCTTTCAGTTTGAAGCCATGCCCCCTTGTGCTGTCACTACACGCTCTTGTAATTAGTTGCTCTCCGTCTTCCTTTTAGGTTCCCTGATTTTCTCAGCCTTTCCTCATTGGAGAGGTGCACCATCCCTCTGATCAAGCTCTTGCTCCATGAGGTCAATGTCCTTCCTATGCTGAGGACCCCAGAGCTGCGTGCAGGCGCAAAAAAACTCAGATATAAACTAGGTTTGGTTTCAGCCCATGTATTATCCCTGCATCGTTAAAATCTACCTCACCTCAGCAGTAAGCCATTGTGATCAGGGGGATGTCATGCCTTTTGCCCTTTTGTCCTCTTACCCTTGTCCTGCACAAATCTCAACTATTCAGGTGAAAGAGACTGCACTTGGTGCAAGTGAGTGAGGACTTTCAGCAACATCCATCTTGCTGATTCTTCAGAGCTCTGAAAGTTTAAGGAACAAGTGCTGATCACACCCACTTATGCTGGAGAGCAAGAAACCCTGCTGCTATAAACACAGGTTTGACTGAAACCCTCAAAACAAAAGAAATGCTTGCCTGCCAGTTAGGATCTGACCACCGAATGCAAAGAAAAGACTCTTGGCAGGGCCTTGGCAAAGCAGAGTGCTCAGGTACCTGTAAGAGCTTGGGAGTTCATCTCAGGTCACAGGATGCTCCTAAACTCACCTAGTCAGGAAGCCACAGCACCCTTGAGTATTTCCCTCTTTACGTATTAAAAGTGCACAAATTCACACACGTAACACTACTCCAATTTTACTTCCAGCTAGTTTCCAAAGGCATTTGCTGACCCCGCTCCCCGTGATCGGCAGTCCCTTTCGGGAGCTGCCCGGCAGGGGCCACGGGCACCGGGGCGGCCCCTCCTGCCCGCCGGGCGATCGCGGGGAGCCCCCGGACCCCGGCCCGGCCGCTGCACTCACCCAGAACAGCAGGTTGAGGGCGTAGAGCAGGCAGCGCAGGCACCTCACCGAGTCCTCCCTGGCCATGGCGAGCCCCCGCGGGACACAGCCCCATCCTCTCACCACATCCTCCCTCCCGAGGCCGGGCCGCCGGCGCCCTGCAGGGGAAGAGGGGGAGAGGGACCGGCGAGTCCGCCCTGCCGAGCCCGGGCCGGCCGCGCCCCGCGGGGACCCCCGGCAGCCTCCCCTCCGCTGCCGCCCGCCCGGACACAGCCAGGGCCAGAGCTCCTCATGGAAATAACCNCGAAGGGTCACACACAGACACACAGAGAGAGACAGACACACAGACACAGACAGACACCCCAAAGTGTCACACACACACACACACACACACACACACACACACACCGCGTCCCCCCCGCACACACAGCACACTGCACCGCCCGCACATACCGGGCCGCCCACGCTCACCGCACACCCCGCAGCGTCCCGCATCCCCCCGCACAGCCCGCATCCCTCCGCACCGCCCGCACACCCTTCCCCGCCTGCACCCCGCACCGCCGTGGCCCTGCTTTGGGGCCGGTGGCCCCTTTTCGGTCCGGGGAGATGCTCAGCAATGAGCGGAGCCACACCAAAGCCACACCAAAGCCTCTCTCTTGCGGCGCGTTGCCCCGGGGTGTCAAATACCGCACGAAATGCGTTCAAAGGTTTCGCGGGACCGCTGAAGGTTTCAGCGCCTGAAGGTTTCGTCGAGCGAAATCTGGTCATTAACAGCCCAGCACCCACTCCCCACTGTTAAACAGCAAATATAGAAGCACAACCATATTGGAGATAAATTATTCCAGAAATGGCCAAAATCTCCAGTTACTATTTAGGCAGAATGGCTGTTTATTTGCTCCGTGCTGTGCATGGTACTTACAGATGCCACAACAGAGCCGAAAAAAAGCCATCCTTCCTCTGAAATACGTTAAAGTGTGTATGCATTCGGTGATCACTGTAGGAGTTTCATGGAATCATAGAATGTATTGGGTTGAAAGGGACCTTGCCTATATCATTTAGTTCCAACCCTCCTGCCATAGGCAGGGACACCTTTCACTAGACCAGACTGTTCAGAGTTCCATCCAGCCTGGCCTTGAACACTTAAGGGATGGGGCACCCACAACTTCTCTGGGAACATGTTCCAGTGCCTCATCACCCTCACACTAAACAATTACACAAACCAGTATCTAACCTAGGCCTACTCTATTTAAATTTCCTATTGGGGTCTGAATTGTTACAATGTGTATATATATATATATATACATATTTCAAAAGGAAATATAGCTTAAAACATAAACTACATGAAGATTAACAAAGAATATTCCATAAAGGTATTGCAGTGCCACCATCACAAAAGTTAGAAAAAAATACACTGAAAAATGTTTCTTAACTAGAACAGGAAAATGATCTTGAGTTCATGTTATATAAAGCTCTAGTGAAAGTTGAGAAAGAGGAAAAAAGTGTAATGGATAAAATCTATCTCTTGCAAGGCAAAAAAAAAATTCTGTTTCTTGAAGAACAAGAAACAATGACTTGGAAAAGAAAACCACACAAAGTCCAGATATTCAAATGCTTATGACAGGCTGCTGGTGGGATCTCAATTGCCCTTTAATGTCACTGGTTCATGCCATTAGTAGTGAACTGGGGCAGACAGACTCTTCAGGTGAATTTATCCCTTCTTTAAAAGAACGTAAAATGAACATGGATGGACATAAAATTCTATGCAACAGAAAACTTATGCCCAATTTATAGAAGTGAAAATGGTAGTAGAGTTGAAAATACTCAAGAATATTGCAGAAATGTGGTATGTATGAAGATTTTTCTTCCTTGAAATTTGCTAAGCTTTAACTGCTATTTTGATCCTCTTTTGTGAAATCAAGAGCCTCTCCGGGAAGTGTAGTGTTCAGATTTAAAATCTTCAGTGAATATTGATAATTCCATAACTAAATAAGGCAAACTGAGCAACAACCTGTTAAAAGGTGACATTGTACATTCACTGTGCTGTTTACATACCATTCATTCCTTTTATTACTGAAGACTTCACATGAACACAGTCAATGAGACAGATCTTGAACAGGTATAGTATTTTCAGTGAACCCACACCCGTTTACAAAAACAGTATCATTTTACAACTGAGTCCAGCCTCTGCTGAGGATAATCCAGTATGTTCTAAATCAACATAAAAATAGCTGTGGTTGTGTTTGTGTTCTTGATTGTTCTTTGGAAAACAGCAAATCATCTGAGTAAAGTTTAATAAAAAATGCACTACAAAAATATTCAGTTATGTTATGCTTTTCTTTGAACATGCCTAAAATAGCAAATGAGAAGTTTTATGACTGTTTTCAGATATTTTTTGACTTAAACTATTCCTAAAGTGCAATAAGGAAATTAAAGAAAGGAAAAAGAAAACCAGTCTCTTAGACATCTTACATATTAAAAATCCTGCTAAAAAATGACATTGCAAGATTTTAGGTCTCTGAGTTTTCAGTCTTTGAGGTCTTTGTTCATAAGATGCTCTCAGACTAGTTTTTAAAAATTCTGTTGCAACAACTCCATCACAAACATAAAGCAAGTCCCCTAGTTGGTTAAATAATTTTGCTATCATTTTGTTGTTAGCTAAACCATTAGCTGTCCAAAAGAGATTTTGCTCAAGCCCTAAAGTAAACAGGTCCTATTTATGAATGTCTGCCAAATGCTATAGGGCCCAGAGGAAGGTCCCTTTGGAATACTGCTTTCTAGAAGGCTGTCAAACTTTGTGAAATTTCCATGATGTCAACACTGGGAAAGAAATACACAGGCAGTTCCCATGCATTCAAAACAGTAACTAAACTGAAAGTACTAGCTAATGACCCAAAATAATAAAAAAGTCAGGGAAGCTGTTATGCTTCTTCAGTACATACTCTTTCATTTTCCTTTATATTCTTCAGACTTTATTTAGGGCAAGACAAGCGAATATCTTTTCCAAACAGAAGTGTAATGGCAAAGCTCTTTATAAGTTTTTGAAATAAGTGTTTGCTGTTAACAAGTAATGCTTCTTAAGTGCACAGGGACTTAAGAGCATGGAAAGGCTTGTGGATTGGTATTTTCTGCTTGGATTCTCTGTTGCCTAATAAGGTACGCTTTGAGAAGCTTTTTTTCTGTGACAGGACAGCCACAATAACTTTCTAATATGAATTCTGTAGATTTTAAATAAAGTGTTCATGATACTGGCTTTCCATCAATGACAGAGGAAGAGGATGGAAATACAATTAACTCAAATAATCTCTTTGTCCTCTGCTTATGTGCCTATTTTAATTTGATGTATGGAAACTTAATATCTGTAAGTTAGCTCCTCTTTGTCAAATGTGCTTGAAATTGGCCAACAGGTTCAAAAGCTATTAGAAGAGTGCAGATTAACACACATTGTTGCATGAATCGTACAGTATGATCTCATAAGCCCTTCCTCATCAGGAAACCTGACTAAAAGAGGAGTGGATATTAAAGACACCCCATTCAGCACATAGCTGTAAGTGTCTTTAATTTAACTAAGTGATCCAGTGGAATAGCATGAGGCATGCATGTACATTTATAGGTGATAATTGCCTGATAATATTTGGCGAGGAACTTTATCCCTGAAAAGGTGATGAGTTAAAGTAATGCTCTTTTATATGCTGCCATAACATTTAAAATTACTCAGGTGAGCACTGAGCAGAGGAACATACACGTCAATGTGCTTCGCACATATTCATTTTAATTCTGTGTGCTATCTACTCAACTTGGTCTACTCCTATGAGGAAATTGTTCATGGACAGATTTATTTCCAAGATTTTAGTATAAGCTAGAAATATCTTTGGTAGCACCATGGCAATTCTTAATGAGTTAATATTTTTTCCAGCCACATTAACTGTTAGATGTGAAATTTTTGGCGATCCCTTTAATATTCATGGTATTTGAAAAGTTTCAAGGATACTTAAGTAATAGCTTTTTATACATAGCTTTTCAATTGCAAGCCCCTGCTGGCTGTCTGCAAGAAGTAATTTTTCTGATTAACTGTGCCAACATTGAACTCAGGATGGATTTCTGAAACTAACTGGTGGCTTGCCAATGTCTCACATAGGCATCTCATAACTTGGTCTTGTTTCCTCACCCAGATTTTAATGGTGTTCTCTACTTTGGTCCTATGTATCTAGCTTAGTTCTTGCTCAGCTTTTCTCCAGATCTGTATGCTCCTTAGCCTAGACTCAGACCTACCTAATTTCCTTCTTTTTGCTCCTTGAACTGTTTTCTCTAGAACCCTTCTGTCCATGTTTCCATTTTTCTGCTCTTTGATACCCTTCTTAACTTCTCTGGGATTTGGTTTGCCTTGTTTTTAAGCTTGGTTCTTGCCTGGTATGCTGGTTTAACAGTAAACTGGCAGGAGAAATGAACCCAATTCAAGAGAGATTACAAGTCAGAGTTACACTTTACTAAAAAGATTACAATAAATACAACGATGCAGAGAAGAAATTGGTTTTAACCCACAAAACCCAGGTGTATAACCGAGCACCCTAGGGCATGAACAGAATGGAGTTCCTTAGCCCCTGTGCTGAGCATGACGTGGTCCCCCTGAGTACAAAGTAAAAAGGAAAGGAAAGCCTGTTGGTGAGGATAATGGTCACAGTCTTGTTGAGAGTGGCAGTCACAGTCCTGCTGAGGTTCTGGTCCTCCTCTGGATCTGACAAGTGGTACCAGAATTCCCAAACCCCAAAGATTATATTTGCTCAAGTTCAAGTGGGAATGCCCAGTACCTCCCTCAGGGC
Organism: Scytalopus superciliaris; assembly: GCA_013400415.1. Lineage (NCBI taxonomy): Eukaryota > Metazoa > Chordata > Aves > Passeriformes > Rhinocryptidae > Scytalopus > Scytalopus superciliaris. The sequence continues at coordinate 343,946 of VXBX01000994.1, forward strand.
TGGGAATTTCACCATGGATGATTTAACTCTGTGAGTCATGGGATACATTTGGAATCTTTGATGACCCATTAGCAGACATGACCCCTCAGGCTGGGTCTGAAGGTAATAACACCTCCCCTATCTGACAGGGTTCTTTAACACCCAGCTTGTAGCCTGAGGTGTCAGGTGTGCCCTGGGCAGCTGCTGCAAAAGATCCATTATTAACAGTTCATGAGCAATGACACAGAGGGTGTAGAATACACGGTTTTGGTTACACCCACATAGTGATAAACTGGTCCCAGCCACTGTAACTAGGACACCTGGTCCTGAGCACTGGTTACGACTGTCCACCCAATGAATATCCCTCTCTAATGACAGAATGGACGTTTTTTTAAGAACAAAATTATCAGATGCACAAATATCCATCTTTAAAACAGAAGGTATTTTGGTTGCCTCAGGAATAACCTGTCCTGTAAATGCATGATTGTAACAGGACCCAGCATTGCTACCATGAGGTAAAAGTGCCCTTCTTTCTTTTCAAATAAAGACATCAAAAGGCACCAACTTCTTCCTGTCTCTAAAACTTGGTTTCACTTGAACATGAAAACAACAGCCTGGAATAAGGTGGCACTTAAATAAAATACAGAAGAATAGCAAGACTAAGATTAAAATCATTCATAGTCTTGAAAACACTGGCTGAATGGACTTTTGTGAAAGGTCTTCCCTGCTTCCTAGTTCAGCATCTTTCCTGGACTCACTGAACTGAAATAACACCCCAGCAGATTTTTTTCTTTTGTTGGGACCTAGGACAATATTCCTTCTGTCTATCATTTCAGAGGCTTTGCTGCAGAGCCCAGGATGAATAAATCCCTGAGCAACATGGTCTGACCTCATAGCTGGTCCCTTCCAACCAGAGTTACTCTCTAAACCTATGTTTCTGCCTATATCCTTTATTTCTCCGGACTTCACCATCGGTGTACCTCGGGGTCACACTTAGACTGGGGAGCAATATCGTCCTTCTTACATAACTAGCAGACAGCAGCAGCAAGGCAAACAAGTGTCCTTTTTATGTTGGAGACTCCAGAGCTGTATGCAGTACTATGGATGGGGTCTCACCAGAGCAGAGGGGTAAACTCACCACCCTCAACCTGCTGGCCATGCTCCTTTTGAAGCAGCCCAGGATACATTTGGCTTTCCAAGATGCAAGCATACACTGCCAGGTCATGTTGAGCTTCTTGTCTACCAATATCCCCAAGTCCTTCCTCTCAGGGCTGCTCTGGATTTATTCTCTGCCCAGCCTGCATTTGTGCTTGGGATTTCCCCTACCCAGGTGTAGGTCCTTCCACTTGGTCTTACTGAACTTCATGAGGTTTGCACAGGCTCACCTCTCTAGTCTGCTAAGTTTCAGTCCCTTATCAGTGATCTTCAGACTCCTGTTTACTATAGTCCACACTTCCTTTTCAGTCACAAAAGGGGATTTTATGTGAACAAAGAACACATTTTATTATCTGTGGTGTGCCAGCACTGCTAGTTATCAAGGTTGTGTGACACTTCTTATCATAAAGCCCTGGTGCTGTAGGGAAATACAAAGGAGATCCCATCACCAGACAGTAGCTGCTTTGGTGAACTGCAGTCAATCTCCACTGCAAAGCTCCTTTGTGGCAAGATTCTTTAATCACATTTTTCCCAGACGGTTATTTTATTTTCTCTTTTCATTGTCCAGCTTGAGATCTCACAGACTGATTTGCAGAAATGCTTAAACATTCACAACTCTATCTGAAGCTACTGGGAACTGTCCTTTAAAAATATGAAATGTAACCCATTGTGAACTAGTCAGATGGATCAGCTTGAATTCTCAGATACTTGTGTTGTACAGCCCGAGTTTCCCAGCTGTAGGGTGGAGATGATAAAACTCTGTTCTTTCTGGGAAATGTTGTGGAGAGGAATGTTTGTGAAACATATGTGTGCTATGAGAGTCACAGAACAGGCCAGCTGGAAATGTATGGTTGTCCTCACAACTGAGATGGAATAGTGGAAAGTAAATAGACCACATGCTGAGTGAAGCTAAAAGAATAATACTAAAAAGCTCATTCTTTGCACATAATGAAGAAGGAGTCAAGGAGAAAAACATGTATAACTAAAGCTGGCATCATAATTTAATAAGATAATATTCACAGACATCTTTAACTCTGACATTTCCTTGTTTTTCAATGTGTAATAAATTATTTCTTAGGGCAGTTGTTCTTTGGGAAGGTCAGGGTGCATATGAAATAGATTTTTATAGAAGATTCTCTTGCTAGCTAAGATGAATATGCTGCTCTGCATATAGCTGCCCTTCAGCACAGAGTTAACTGTTACACCCTGTTATTCCATCTAATTACACATACCCTTACAGGATTCAGAGCTCGAGTCTGATTAAGCATTAACAGAGAACTTACTAGGTGCAACGAAATAAAATCTGGTGTTACTTAAGTAATCAACAGTTTCCTTGTGGCCTTACAGGCAGGGGAAAAAATCTTCCCCTGCTTTCCACTTTCTTCACCTTCTTAATTTTTCTCCTTATCCTTCTTTGAATATCCACTCTTTTTCTTTCTCCTCTTCTAAATATTCTCTGCTGCTAAATATATTTTTATTTCTTAGTTTCAGTACCTTTTCCAGATTCTTCTCTGTATTGAAAAAAATTCTTTACAGAGAGAGTAATCAGGCATTGGAATGGCCTGCCCAGAGAGGTGGTGGATTCACCGTCCCTGGAGGTTTTTAAACTGAGATTGGATGTGGCACTGAGTGCCATGATTTAGTAAACAGACTGGAGTTGGACCAAGGGTTGGACTTGATGATCTCGGAGGTCTTTTCTGACCCAATTGATTCTATGATCCTATGAGATTGTTATCAGGATAAAAATGAAGCAATGTCTGAGGTGAGGCTGTGTCTGGATCACTGCCATGGTCTAGGAAAGGCATTCTCCCATTTAGTACTCCCACTAAAAAAAACACATGCGCCACTCCCCTCTCCCCCTCCAATGGAAGGCACAAAAGACAAAGATCATGCGTTGAGATAAACACAATTTACTGGAAACAGCAATGAGATAAGAAAACAGCCAGTAACAGCAACACTATTAATAACAAAAGCTATAAAACAAATACATTATTTATAGGACAAACTGACAGTAAACAAATACCAGACTGTTTTTTCCACTGATGGAATATCTTTCTCCGCCAAAGTGAGAGAGAGTCCCTTTCCCTTGCCCCTGGCAATGACCTGAGGTGGTATTGAATACCATCAGAGTCCTGGCCATGCCCCCTCCCAGCTATTGCTGTAATATTTCCTACTAACCCTGTCCTGGCCAAAACCAGGACAATCACTGACACCTAAGTCTTCTTGATGACAAAGCCTGGAGCTACAATGTGTGAGGTGCCTTAACACAAATGGTGTTCCTTTCTCCTTGAATCTGAAAGCCCCCTTAGAAGGCTCACAGTTCCCATGAAAATTGCTGCTGAAACTGTCATTGGAGGCTTGACTGAGATGCGGGAGAAAGCAGGACACAGAAATGACAGAGATGAGTGGAAATTAAAAGACATTAAGAATAGCTAAGATAAAGGAGAATGTAAAAATCTGGAGAACGATGAAGGGATGCTGAGGCTTGAAAAAGGAGACACCTGAAATATATATTACTTTGCTATTAATACAAAGTCAGGCAGGAAATATGAAGATGCTTTAGACTGAGACCCTTCAGAGAGGGAAAGAAAAGTAAGATGTCTGGCTACAATTGTCTTCATTCTAATAAAGTTTTTTTTTCCATATCAGAATACACAGATTTTACCATGCCTTTTTAACTCTGATGTGTCATAACTATATTTCTATTGGACAAAGGTACATGCCTACAAGATGCTTATCTAAACAGAAAAATTATAAAAGGCATGAAAAATCCTTATGAGAAGGATGCCTCTCAATGCATCTCTTCTCTTACTGAATATCTTAAGTTGTCAAATGGCAGATTTTAATTGCTTTGAAATTATGTGTGGAAGAAGTGAACATATTTAGGTATCTAAGCCGAAACTGTTTTTCTCCACAGAATGATGAATGAAATCAGGGTTACTACCATGTTTTTCCTTCACATTGTAATCAATCTCAAATTTTGTCAATATGAAGGATTCTTCATGTGAGATATTAGGCTGTGATGGGTTGTTTCTGTAGGCCTTCCTTGGTAACCAGGTTCAAAACCTAAGAAGTATTCCATCCCATCTCTTTACATAATCAGGTGTATATAACGCGAAGGGGGAGGTGTTCTTGCTCTCTTTACTCTGTTTTCCTTCACGGGCCAGCACGCTGACAGGCTCTCGGTGTTTAGGCCTGGCTTATCTGTGTTAGGCCAGGCCTGCTCCAAGGGCTGTTTGCCTGGGCCGGCAGCGGAGGTTAAGAATGTGCTTTATTTAAGGAAAGTAGTGAGTTTACTATTGTGTTCATTACTTACTGAGTTAATTCCTAAGTTTAGATTGCATATATTTGTTTATCTCCTTTCCCTTTTTATCTCCCTCTCCCCTTTCCCTTCCCCTTGTCCCTTATTGGGGTTGTTTGGGGGTCCCTGTCTCATTGTACATAGTATATAAATTTAAGTTTTTAACTTTCACATAGGCTACTATCATGAAAGTCAGCAAGTAATTACCTTTCATTAAAGTCAGAATCAGAAATGACCTTTCATGGAACAGTGGTTGACTGTGACTTCTTTGCCACTTTTTTCCTGCTTCATGCATATTATCTGCTTGTGCCCTAAATCTGAGCCATCTCTCTGCTAGTGTTTTATAGGTAGTATTCTGCATAGGCTGATTTTCTCTTGAAGCCTCTGTATGTTTGCTGCAGGACAAATAGCAGTACTTCATAAATATATCAGTGTGTGGCTAGCCGTCGCGAACGACGATGCTTTTTTTTTTTATGCCTGCGCGAATGGATTTATTACGTGGAGCTCAGCGTGCGCGGAACTGGCCCCACCCCCTTTAGCCCTGCGACGCTTCTAGCCTTGGCCGGGGCAAGCCCGGACGAAGTTGGCAGAGCGAGACCCGCAGGGCTCGAACCGGCGTCCTTCCGAGAAGGAGCACGGATCCAGGGGCGGCGGCTTTTACCCACTCGGCCACAGCCACCGGCACTTCATAAATATATACAGCAGAAGTATTGTACAGCTCATTATTTTCACAAGAACTTGTAATTCTCAAGTATTTTGAATTTTAAGTTTGTAGCTGAGAATGTATGTCATTTATTTGTTAAAATTCCACCACAAAGAGGCTCTTTATAATACCTTTCTTAGACGTGGCCCATTTTTCAAGTGGGTGGATTGGCTTCTTGTCATGTAAACAATGTGTTATTGAAATGTTGATCCATTACTCCCATGGACCAAACACCCTGGTGAGGGAGGGTGCTGGATTTACAATGCAGACATAAGCATGCAGAACTGGACTGCCACTTACTGGTGCAGGACATCATCAGTTCTTGTGCCACTACCCATTGGCACTGACATGGCTGAACACAGCTACATCATCCACCAGATAAGATAAACTGGGCACAAACAGGGGCTCAGAACTGCTGTACCACTTTAGTAACAATGCCAGACTGAGTATAAACAGATTTGGTAGGCAATTCTGAAAAATACAGTTAGAAAGCCAACTGTTTTAGAGCTCAATTTTGTCCAACACCAAAACACCATTATTAAAAGGCATTATCTACTCTGAGCTATCACATAAGTGACTTGGGCACTTACTTACTGTCATTTATCCATGATTTTCCATGGAAGATGTTAAAATGGCATTACAGTCCCAAGGAATTGCTTATCAAAGAACTCTTACTTCAGTACTACAGCACTGGGATGCTTTTGATAGTTATGACATGCCTTAATTTAAATGGTGTTGTCTGTTTGCACCACACTAGTATGTATCAGCTCTTCTTTTTCAGGATCAAAGGATATCTTACTGCATGTCAGAAACTCATTAAATCTATATTTGTAAATAAAGCATTTGTTCCACAGCACCAGGTGTCCTTGAACCACTACAATGAACAGCTCTGCAGGACATGTCCTAAATGTACTTAAGGCTCCGGTGAATGATGAAAATGTGACTTGTCTGTTAAGTGTCCTGGGAACAACTTGTTATGGCCTATAAAGCACTAGAAAAAGTGCACACAATGGTATTCCCAGAGCTGAATCACAGATCTAATTAGATACCCATAAAATGGCTTATTCAAGACTGAAAAATTGCGGGACTGATTACCAAGTTTGCTTTATAGATCAATAAGCAAGTTTAAAAACCATAGTTTTCATTGTGTATGAACTACTTCTTTATGCACTTTGTTGTACAGATATTAATTGGCTTGGCTTTTATGTAATATATGTCTATGTTGCTGCTACTTTTACAAATGAGACCTGCCTCAGGTAACCTTTTTAGCCTGTGATTTCCTTCTTCTTTTTTTTTTTTTTTTCCCTTTTTTTTTTTCTTTTTAATGAATGAATGAAAAAGAAATCAATCTATTTCCCAAGTTACAATTAATTTTCAGGTTTATCAGCCACTGAATACTCAGACTGCTGTTCATGCTTCCTAATTATTGAAAAATATTTAATTCAATCCAGTAAGACTAAAAGTAGAAGCAGAACAAACTATACACACAGCAATATTTTAGACACAAAACTGATTAAAATACTAACAGACTTTTTGGGGATACTTCTGTGGACATCTTGCATTTGTAAGGAGCTACTGGATCTCGGAGACAAGCAAAAAGAACTTCATCTATGTGTCATCATGACAGTAGCTTCTTGGTACTGGTGCTACAGTGACTAGGGCTAGCCACAGGCACAGTGACTAGCAAGGGTATGCTTTCCAGCAGTTTTCATTTCAGAATGTTCAACTCTGTTTTCATAAAAAATCCTCTATAAAATCCCTGTCCTAAATAGTAACTAACTACAAGGACAATGAGATTTTTTTGTGTGAATTACTTCCTTTTTATTTATATGGCTCTATAAACTACTGAGTGTAGACCATGTCAAGATCAAATGCCAGATGTTATGTTTGACTATTAAACAAGCCAAGAGAAGCCCAGAAGGTTTTCTTGAGAGGAAAAAGCTGCACTGGCAGCAAATTTTGAGAAGACTAGAGGTAATGGGAGGTGACTGGGTGGAAGTACAATTTCAACAGCAGAATAAGACATTCTAATTTTTTAAGTATGAAGAGAGCAATCCCTTCAGAAGAGAAAATCTGACAAAACATGTTAAAGCTAGAGTCATTCCTCTTATTACCAAAATAACCGTTCAGTTTAACTCTTCATTAAACACTGATCAGTCTAGCGAATACCAACCAAACTATTTTTGACCAGCCACCACTGTTTCCAACATGCTTACTGGCTATATGCTGACCTTTCAAAAGTGACCATGACTTTGCAGTACTCTCTTTCACAGTCCTCTCTTATTTCTACCTGTGTTATTCATCTGCCATGTTTCCCTCTTTCATACCCATAAATGTTTTTTTATTCTTCCCACATTATCATCAACAATTTCCTTTCATTTTCTTATCCTGAATTCTGCTACACAAATCTTATGGCTACTTAGAGGTCCTCACTGTTAGCTCTTCTAGTCTTCTTTTATTTTTCATATTGACATTTCTCATATACTCCATCTTTACTTTTTCAAAAGGTCAGAAAATTCTTTCATTTTCTTGTAAGTACTCATCAGTAAAACTTTGCTTCTACTAGGGAAATCCATCTCCTAGAAATTCCTCTCTTTCTGTAACTGACCATTTGCACTCCACACTGGTTCCTTCTTTCTCTGAAATCATGAGATGATTCACTTGCAGCTGTAACTGAGCAAGATTTTTCATACCATTACACATAAGGTGTTAAGGATGTACTTACTTCACTACACAGGAAAAAAGAAACCCTCCCTGCTGCCCATATAAGAAAATAAAAGTTTAGATGACTGAACAACAAAGATGGGAGTTATGTTTGATGTGACCCTAGTTTAAATATGCATCTGATAATTTACAGTAGTGTTGGTGTTTTTTCATGCTATTGTCAGTCTTAAACATAAGCTATATACTTACCAAGTGCATGTGGTACTCTTAAACATTGGCACTTTTTCATAATTTTTTGTGATTCTTTTCTAAATCTGAAAACATAAAGGTTTAAGAATGTTTTGCTAGTTCTGTTATCTCATAATTAAGCTTGAATGATAAAATAAAAAAAAAGAGTATTGATCTGAATTGGTCGTAAAGGTTCTCGTTCTTTATGTACAGCACTATACCATGCACATTTTCTATTTTCTTTCAAGAATATTTTATAATACAAAGAATCAAATAAAAGCGCTTTTCAAAGAAGAAAGTGTAATTTGATAGTGGTCTTAATGCAATAGAGTAGTGGCTGTGGTGAGTTGACAAGTATCCACAGGTTCTGTGGTGCCTTGGGTCCCCTCTCAAACTAACCACTTTCTTCCATGTTCTTCTTCCATAAAACACAGTGTGGCACCAGTGACAGACCTTTTATGGGATCGCCATTATTTATGCAGAGTTTAAAGTAGTAAAGTCTTCACGGGGAGATATCTGCCTCACAGTATCTTCTGAAGATATGTAGATAAATTACATATATGCTTTGTCCATTACTTGTCTTTTTTTATACAAGTAATGATAGGAACAAAGAGGATTTATTTACTGAAACAGGACGACAATGACTCAAAAGTTGTGCAAGTGAAGCTTTATCACCCTTTAGTCCACAGATCTGTTATGTTTCATGTTCACTACAGGCTGAACAGAGTAAAATACTTGGAACATATGGAAAAATTGAAGGTGATTAAGATAAAGCTGTCATGAAGCCTGATTTTGTCATTCAATAGTGTTGTTTCCATGGTAACTCCTGCATCACATGGCACCTGTGTATATGATGCAAAGAAATCTCTTAAAGTTGCACAAATACTGATTAACATGAAGAGCAAACTTCGATGTTTCTTTTATCAGTGTGAAGTGAGTATTTTATTTCCATTAGAAACAAAGAATTTTCCATAATTCACTGGGTACTTCAAATGTGACATTGTAAACAGACTATTATTCATAAGGGAAAAGCATATAATATTTAAGGACAGGAAAAAAAAAGGTTTTATGAGAAAGGAGAAGAGTGGGTTAAAGGGACAGCTGGCGTGTCTGTGTTACCTGATATGGGAGTTCTGCTCTCTGTTACTATTTTGTCACTGCTGCAGCAAAGTAGTAAATGATAGCTACTAGTAATTCACTGAATAAGGCACGTGTCTTGTCCAGCTGTATCCATGCCTTCAGCCTTCCTGTGAATAGAGTGAAGAACACAGTCTCTACAGAAAATCCCTTAGAAGCTGCCAGAGGTGAGGAGCTAGCAGGGCTCTACAGAAATTACTTTAAAACTTACAGAACTTATATGAGTGTCTTTTTTTTTTTTTTTTGACACTATCTTAAAAGATTACACAATGTGATCATTACTCCCTCATGAAAACTCTAACATAAAAAAAATACAACAAAGTTATAACATTTCATTAAATTCTATAGGCTTACCTTTATGTTGTTTTCTTTGCTCTTTCTCAATTCAAATAAAATTTTTTTATAGGGAAACCACACAGATGTCTTCACTGAAAATATGCATTCTTTTATTTTCCTATGACTTTCAAGTTCTGAATGTATAAGTCTACATTATGTCAACTGAAATGAGTTATACAGGGACAGATAATGGAAAATAGTATTATGAACAAGAGCTAAGTATCAGTGCCAAAATTTTGCACATACATAAACATGTGCATTCACACGCACATATGTATGCACATATATGGAGTGGATGTGTGTTTGAAAGGGGATGATTAAAATTTTATTCTGAGTATGATTAAAGCTGAAATCACCACGAGATGACTATATTTTTCCTTGATTCATCTCTCTATATATATTGAGTCTTAATAGTGAATAAATTCCCACATCTCTGAGACAGGCAGCAGACACAGAGTACCTCCAGACTATACTTTAATTGTATGTGACACTACATAGAAAGGCATTTAGCTCTGGCTACTATGAATTTTCGCAGGGCCCTGTAAAATCTTTGAAGACTGATCTGACCTGCATTGTCTTCTTTTAAACAGCTTTATGTGGCCATATCACTTGCTGCCTATTGCACAAAATGTGCCTGTATTTTGAAAGGAAGTACCAAGGAATTATTATATATTAGTTTTATGCAGTTAACACTGATTGAAAATAGAAAAGGAAGAACATTCCCAGTAGGCAAATACCTGTATAGGTGTATTTTGGTTTTAGGTATCTATACAATAACTTTCAATCCTAACATGATAATTTTTTCTTCTTTCCATTCTGTTCTAGCTTGTTCCAAACACTGTCCTATTTGGCAGAGAAACTTCTAGTTCTCTGTTGGAAACTAAATATTTTTCTTTCCAGGGGCAGACATTCCTCAGTCAAGTTCAACAAAATGGCCCACAAGGGACCTGTCTCTGTTGTCCAAGCTAGCAAGATATATTTATGAGCCAGCATCAGTAAATAAAGAAGGCAAACTACAGCTGTCCTCCAGCATTTGAGGTCATCAAGCAATTCCAGGACCACAAGTCAGCAATTTAATGGAATTTCGCATTCAAACGATTAGGGCACATTAGACCATATCACAAGCCAAAATGCAAAATGTTGGATTCCCACAGCAACAACAAAAATCCCAGCCAAACTGCTGTGAATCAGATTTTTCTGTCTGGCATCTCTTACATAATTTTTTTTGTAATTCTGTAGATGAGTACAGAGGTTCAGAGAGAGAAATTCTTTGAATATGAATTATCATATGCCCTTTAATGAACTCCACAGCCTACAATGAACCATGTATCTGGTATGAACCAAGGCCACTGTTTAAAATAGGGGCACACAGCAGGGTCAATGAGAGGTTTCAGGGAGGGCCCATGAGAAAGTCGCTCCCCGGTAAAGGCTTGCTGACAAGAGACCAGAAGGTAATTCCCATGAGCAGACAGAATGTGCTCTACCCCCAAGGGTTACCTACTAACCCTGCCAGTCACATGGTTGAGTAGAGATGAGGAAATAAAAGTAGAAAATGAGCGCTTCTTGCTGGGAGGAGTGAGGTTTTATTCTGGTGTTAATTATAGGGTACCACACCATGTAAGAAATAAGATAGAAGACATTTTAGCTAAAAAAATGTATAATTGATTATCCAGCCACTGCATGTAACTACATAGAAAATTAATGCATTGCTCTGAGATCTAATATTTATTCAAATATAAGGCCATATGAATTAAAAAATGCAATTATAAAACACTACAATCTATTCTTGTAAATTACGTGTTCAAATTTTAGCTCTAGAAAACAATGACAAATTACAGTCCTCATTTCAAGGATATGAGATGCATTACATAATGCAGATCTATAGTGTTTACAACTATTAATCATCGTCATCTGGCAGCACCCTTTGTGTTAATCCTGTTTACAATAGAAGGGAACTGCTAAGACATACTATTTTAGGCTTTTCCTCCTCCAGTAAATATTCTTTAGAAGGAACCATTTGTTATCTGAATTTGTGCTTAGCCTCAAAATAGAAAAATAGCCCAGACATAATTGCAGCAATGTTGACATTCATGATTTAAAAAAGAATTAAGACCTGTTTCTATTTTCACCAAACACTTATCTCTTACTATGTTAATTAGCAGCTAAATGATGTTTTAAATTATAACATTGCATTACCTGATGGTTTTAAAATTATACCTTATGCACATAATCTAGGGGCCATTGGACTTTTCTCAAAAATTTGTAAAACACTGTCTTGGAAGGTATATGAGGTTCTTCATGTTTTCTTTCAAATTTTTCAAGAGAGATTCTCCCTTTATATTACAGAACACTGTCAATCAGAATACCAGATTTCACTGCTAACAAAAGTAATTCTTAATGCTAGTGGTATCAAGATATAATCACATTCAAATTGCAATAATATGAATTTTTAATCATGTGTAAGATTTTTTTTTATTAAATCTGTTCCCTATGGATGAAAGATTCTCAGTATCAGGTTAGACCAGAAAATGGGGGTTTTTGATCCTGTAAAATTTTTTAAGGTTTCTTAAATGTTCCTTTTCTTTATTATATGTCACTAAACACTTTCAATTTAATGAATATACAGATAGTAGCCTGACAAAGACAGGAATTTACTTAAGACATGAAAGACTCAAGGTCAACCTGCAGGTCTGCCACTTCTCCCTGTCCCAAATATCTGCTCCAGCCACCAGGAAATCAACTCTGTGGTGGTTTTCCTAAGGTAGAGATATACTATGACTTCCTGTGTATTTTGTTTAAATTCTCTGCAACAAAGGTGTGAAGCTGTGTTCCCCAGTATCACACATAGAACAATCACTGGACTAGCTCCATAGTTATTTCTCTCACACCTGGCAATCACATCCAGGCAGATCAAGGAGAAAAAAATCTCAGGGCCAGCACCTAAATAAGACAGAAGAGACTCCTGAGTCTGCCGCTTAGCTCCCAAAAGAGTTTCATGACCACAAGGCTATTACCTGCTATACCTCTCACTCTCTTTGAGTATTGCATTTCAGTAAAAGTGCTGTTCAAGCACTTAGGCTGTTGCAAGCACCTTAGCATATAGTGAATGAGTATTTTCTAGCTAAAAAATTGTTTCATTGAAGAATTCCCAGTCCACTGCATTCCCAGGTGTTTTGCATAAATCTTTAAGGGCAGAGACACAGAGAAGAGCTGAGAAGATCTGAGACTAACTAAGTGGAATACGGGATTTTTCATTAAGAGGGAAAAACATTTACTCTTTGTTTTCAAATTGAATTGGGGTAAAAAAACACAGTGATTTTATTACTTTCCTTAGAAATTACTGACAGTTAATTAGCAATAAGGAGTTATTTTATTTAAAAAAAATATGTTCCCCTGCCACATTAGCTTAGTGTTTCTGTAAAATCAACTGCCTCCCATAATGTAGTTCTCTCTTCTGGTAAAGCCCTTATTTTTTATAACTTCTGTGATACCAAAAAATTTAATAGATGTAACATATGCAAATATAAAAGACCAGACAGTTCTGCAACAACACACATGAAAATAAGAGGTGGAAATATTCTCGCTTAGAACCTCTTCTGTGAAATTAACTCTTTTGTGAGTAAGATCATCTGTTCATGTTAGAAAAGCTGTGGCATTCCTATCACTTGTTACCCTGAAAGTAGGCTGTTCATTGCAATGAATGCCAACTATTATTATGCCAGTGAAGTCCAAAGTGACTAGGAAATTCTCTTCATATTTTATTGAAATACAATACTGACACCAGGTAAATGTCTAACAGACAAACTCTTCACATGCACTAAAATAAAAGAATATTGAAGACTCAAGATTGAAACATCCTTTTTGGAAAGAATTGGCCTTGAAATACATAAGACTTGTAGAGATGCCTGAAAATTTGAAACAAGATAAATCCCTCTAAAATGGACTACAATGGCACTTGCTGCCTCTTCTGCTTTAATAGTGCTATTTCAAACAACCTTGCTTACATGAAACATGAAGCAATTTGTTACATCATGACGGTATGTGCTGATTGCAAACCTTTAGAAATCTGAAAATATGGTAAGGTTACTCCCCCAATGCATGAGATGCAAAACAAATTAGGTATTAACTTAGCCTGTGGCCACTCTTTGTTCTTTATTTTTGTAGTAACTAACATGACAGGGCTCACCACATGTGGGACCACAAATTTGCATTTCAGAACAAAAATTATAATAATCTTAAGAGTATCCTGATGTAAGTCAGTAGAGAATAACATTATTTCATTTGTAAGACAAGCTATACTTTTAATTGTGACACAAATTTGACCCAAAGATATATAAAATAGGTACCTTTAGATCACATGAAATATTTGTAAATGTTGAAAAAAAAATCACACAAAAAATGTCAATAGAACAGTTGGAGAAGAGCTTCTGTGCTGTCCAAATTGTATTTATTTTCATTAATTGTATACATCTCAATTGAAAATTATCATGTAAATTAGCTTCCCCAGAAAGAGCACATGGCTGTACCTTGAGAGCATCACAGCTACAATGTTATTAAATATCACCTTGAATACATGCAGTAATAAAATTTCAAGGAAGTCAATTGTTTGTTTCGCCTCAATTTTACCTAACATTATCAAAGCAAAGACATAGACTCATATCTTATGCTAAATTGCAGTACTTCTTCTCTCCTTTGGTAAGAAGTTACAGTATGAAGCCATATGAGGAGTGGCTGAGGGCACTTGGGAATGGTCCTGTGGAGGGCCTGGAGTTGAACCTGATGATCCTTGTGGACCCTTTCCAACTCAGCATATTCTGGGATTCTGTGACTGTCCTGTCCTGCAACTCCCCTGAGTCCGAACTCCAGCTTCTCATGTACCCTAATCTCTGCACAGCTCTTGCTAAATGATCATGAAGAAGGTGACTTCTGGGTTATACTCATGAATCTGACAGTGTATGCCCAGAGGCAGCAAGGATTCCTGCCTGCCCTCAAAGTCTGCATCCTCTCGTGTGGCAGCTGTGCCCCTTCAATCATAATGTCATTATTTTGGCAAATTTCTGAGTATTTCCTTCCCCTGCTGCCACATTCAACTTCTGTGAATTTGCTCAAGGGACAAAGAAAGCTATAAGAGCATGAATTTGAGTGGAGGATAATACAACTGCATTGTCATCTCCTAGTGATCAGCTCTCTTATTTTTTTACTTGCTCCATCTGTAGACCTCAAATCTCAGAGGACTCATCTGAACAGCATAAGGGATAAATGGTGTCATATCCCACATTCTTCTGTGCCACTCATGGCATAGCAGACATTTACAGCATTTCTTGGTGGAAAGCTAGGAGATATGGACTGATTCCAGGCACAAGAATGTGCTGACCTCATGGAAAACAGTATGTGTATAAATCTGACAGAAAAAGGCAGAAAATGCCTTTCATTACAGATACACAGCTAAAGGCATTTGAAACCTAAACTCTTACTAGAACTGCTTAAATAATCACTAAAATAATTACTCTGAAACTTTATTGCCATGGATGCCATGTGACCCAGCATTCAAGACTTTAAGAAAATCAAGCAAACAAAAGTGAACATTCTGTGAGCAGCAAAACTGCTTATGTTGGTTCCTTGTGCATAAGTTATATTCACCAGCTGAAGCTTTTTCCGTGGTTGGGGCACTCATTGCTTTTGAGTGTGGATTTTCTGGAGTCTAATAGGTGGAAGGTTCATATTGCAACCTTTTCCTCAGTGAAAGGGAGAAACCCCCCAAAACTATTAGGGGCAATACAGCATCTAATGAGTACATAATTCCTCTCTAAAAGAACAACTTTTTTTCCAGTTAGGTTGAAATTACTCAATTAATTCAACAGAGACAGGGCAGAGTGAAAAGACAGATAAAGAAATGTGCACAGAAACATATGGATTGCTCATATAAGCTTTATTCCCTTAGAAAGTCAGGATAAAACATTTTGGTGATTAATATATAAACAGCAATTGCTCATATCCTGAAGACTTTCAGGAAATAACTGAAATCTGCAAGCAAATTTAACTGAGCCTGTAGCAGATAAAATTAACTAAAAGATGGAGATATAATTGCCTTAGTCTGTACACAAAGTCAGGCTGGAAGATAAATGGCAGTTCCATTTTCCTGTTGACTGTTAAAGCAAATTAATTATCTGGGGTCATGGATTTGCTTCCAGAAATAGGAATGTGAATCTCAGAATCCAGAGAGTCTGTAATAAGCAGAAAGGGAAAGTGATTTCTCAGATAAATTATTATCCAGACACAGTCCTTCTGGGCCAAATTTGCCCTTTTGAGGATCATGTCATGGAAATGTGAAATTTCTGCAGTGTTGCACTGGACAAGGGTAGCATTATGCACTTGATACTCTGACCCAGCTTTTTCCTAGGATCCAGCTTTGGATGGAGTTTCCCATTACCTAAGATTGCCCAGAAAAAATATGATCATGCCATAACCCTTACATGGTGCTCAGTCTCAAGACAGTTCAGTAATTTAACTAATGTCCTCCAATAGCCATGGTGTGTAGTACAGCAGGAATGATAGTTATTTCCTGCAGAGGGAGAGTGAGGCTGTGGATGATGGCCCTGCAGCACCAGAAGGGGTGGAATCTGGGAGATGGCGGGGTCCATGGCAGCTGGGAGGGACAGCTGGACTGTGAAACTGGAAAGACCGAAAAGAATGGAAAAACAGCCGCAACAGCAGAAAAACAGCAGGCAACAAACAGGAAGGGAGGAGGAATTACAATAAAATAGTTGAAGGCACGTGAGGAGATGAGCAAGCCTGACACTGGCAGACAAAACTGCTAGGAATGCTGCGATCCACAACACATGCTCACAGCAGTACACCGTGGTGAATGGATTCTGGCCCGCCAGACAGGACTGCTGTAGTGCAGCAGGAGCAGGTGCCAAAGAAAAGCAAACTGATCATTTCTCGTAGTTTAAGAGCTACCCAGGCTTGCAGTTGTATGTAGGCTCTGCTGTACCCATGGTGGATGCCACTTAGCTATCACTCTGTCTTGAAGTTCTTCTCTGAGAGCAGTTTAGCCCTCAGAAACAGACATGTACATCTGAAATCCACATGTACCAAGGACAGTGAAGCTCCCTCATGAGAAACCAAAGCACAGGAACTTGCCAGCAGTAGCTGAGACCTGGAATATCAGTCTAGGGATGGGCTAGGTAGGTCTTTCCTGATATTTTCAAATCAAAGCATTAGAAATGTGTCCTACTTGAAAACAAAGAAACAAAACATAAGGACTGCAGGTCCAATAACACTGTATTAGAACATAAGTTAAAAATCAGAGTACCAAAGTAAATACACTAATACATGGTCCTAAATGGGTACAGAAAGCCCTGGCAATCATACAGTTTAGAAGACAGAACAGATTAGAAGGAACAAGGAAAGGGAGGGACCCAGAGACAGCAGGTGAAATGCAAAGATGGAAATTATGGAGTTAAACACGTCAAACAACCCCACACATGAGAAGAGATTGAAAAAATTAGAATAATATAAAATGACAGTACAGCAATCTGAACTGGGTAAGGGCAGAAGCAAGGGAGAAGATTTGAAAGTCTTAAGCCTATCTGAAAAGCATACCTCAGAACATAAATCCATGTTTTTAATCAGGTTTTTTCCTGTCAGCTGAAAACTAATGAAACCTATGCAAGCAATTAGCTTTACGTAGATCATAGGGCAACTGTAATATTCCTTTATGCCATCACTCTGTCACAGTGATGAAACATGATTTATGTGAAACATTTGCTGGAGAAATGCCATCAACATTAATAACATTTTATAAACCGGAGAAAACAGCAGCTCCTGTGGCCTCCCTTCTTTTCCTGTGCTAAGCAGGTCTGTTGTTGCATGGAAGTTTTTTGAGCAATGTTGACTGTAATTCACAAATTGAATTTCTTTTTACCTTGAGTTCACAGTTGGTGTTTAGCTCTTTTTCACTGTATTTGCATTCCAATAAACAGTCATTAATCCATGTTTCCTTATCAGGAGGTGTTCTAATTAGGCTGTTCTAAAAGTTGAGTGAATCAATAGAGTTAATTCTTTGCATTTATACACAACAAGAAGTTTTCCATTGTAAAAACAGGGGTGTTTTATGGTCTGAGTGGCTTATCACTTCTTAAGTGTCAGTATAAACTCAGTGCTATTGGTATGTCATGATAAGCACTGAAGTTGGCGTGGCTACTCATTTGACTATACAATATGAATTAATAATGGCAGAAATGAAAAGTGTGAGTTTCTTCATTTGTCTAAAAAAAACACTGAAGAGGACTACAGATAGATAAAGAAGTTCCTGTTTTCTTTTATACAGATACTGAACACAGTTGAATTATATTTTCATTTCTATTCTATTACATAATTCCCTCCCATCCCCTGCTGTAAAGTACTATAATGAACAGTCTCTGCAGCAGGTCTCCATTTTTAGAAAAGCCCCTCAGATGTTCCAGTAAAAAAGGGGGGCACTCATACATTGAAGACAGCAGCCATCCCCACTAGTACCTTGTCATTCTGTTGGAAAACCTGAGTTTCACTCTGCCTTTTCACTAATATAGACAGGGCACGTGCCATTGCTAAATGGGAATGACAGACACAGGTCCAAGACCTCTGTTTCTTGGGTTGCTTGGCTCGGGCACAACACACAGAAACCAGATGAAAATCCCTGTGCCCAGTAGCTCCCAATGAGAATTTTGCTGACTATTCCCAAGCTTGCAAAGACGAGAGTGTGGCAAACTCAGGCTTGCAAACTGGAGCATAGGAGAAGTCACAAGGTCCCAATGCCTGTGTTGTCCTGGGATTTTGGTCATGAAGCAAATGGTAAGGACTGTATTTCAGTTGTAGTTCTAATAGTAGTACCTTTGCGTATAATACTGCTCTCTTAAACTTCTGATCCATGAAATCTGCTCCCAAAAATGTCTTAAGACATTTTTTTTCTTTAAAAAGCATTAATGCCACAACTAAGGATAAAAGAAAGTGACCCCATCAATTCACATTTCCCTTAAATTCACCTAGATTTTCTCCTAATGAATATAGGATGTCATTACTTCGCTGTGCTTTTGCATGGGCTAAGCTCTTTTGCTGCATCAAACCCTTTCACTTCAAGAAAAGTGCAGGCATCTATCTTCCCAGGCATGGTCAATATACCAAAATGGGGCCAAACAGTTTCTCACATAAAACATCAGAAATACTGTCTTCCTACACAATTGTTGTACACCCAAGTGATCTTGTCACCCAAGCAATCATATACAGATTATTTCAACTACGGCTAACTGAGCTTAATGACCATATAAAATCTGTTCATTTGTATGTATTAAAACTGGTCAATATTTCTGGTTTGGCAGTACAGACTACATGGCTAATGATGGGGTGAGTATGGAAAGAGCACTTTTTTCACAAAATTGAGGTTATTATTAAAACTTTTCTTTCCCCCATCTTTAATGACACAGAAATTAAAAAAAAAAAAAAGAAAAAAAAAGCTTAGCTACACCCTATGTATCCAACACATTGTTACCATCAGTCTTCATGAAGTCTATACACAAAATTTATGCTTCACTTCCCAAAATTCAGTCATCCTTAGCTAACTACTCACCATGTATGAACTTAACACATGTGAAAAGAATGCCATTTTCCATGGCTCTTGACCCTCAAACACACCCCATGAAAGTTTTACTCAGACGTGGCTGAAGCATTCGGTTTCCCTCCTTGCTTGGATGCGAATGTGCAGGTGAGAACATGAAGTGCAGACAGAAAGTGTGGTGGAAAGCAAGCCCGACCTGATACAGCAGTACTTACCCTCCTGTACCTACACCTGACATCACGCAAGCCCCAAAAATTCCTTTCCCCAGTCAAAACCGCATTCTGGATAAATGCATTAGTCCATGATTAGAGCAATAAATAGCCACAATAAAAGAGTTAAGGAAATACACTATTTGGGGGACTGAAACCTGCATGAAAAATCTCAGCTCCAAACACTTAAATTATTGCGGGAAGTACTGTAACTGGATTGCAATAAATGCTATCAAGCTAATGATTTTTTTGCACTCTGAAGAGCAGTTCTGGGGCCCGGGTTAAGTCCCTGCCCTCACCGCTGTCCCAGCGCTGGGCTGGGCAGCTCTTTGACCTCGGGCGGCCCCTGGGAAGGCAATGGGAGCGATTTCATCGGGTTTGCCCTTTCTTATTAAGCTTTTTATGCAGTACGATACGCATTTATGCTGCGAGCATTTAAACCAACACCCGATAAACAAACAGAAGCCCCAGGTATGCTGAAGAAGCTGCAAGTTTTCCCTTTCCATTCTCCTGACTTGCGGCGCTGCACTCGCTCCGGCGGAGAATCCCGTGGATCCTGCGGGGCGGGAGTGCGGGCAGGGAGCCGGGAATGCGGGCAGGGAGCCGGGAGAGCAGGGAGGCAGCCGGGAATGCGGACAGGGAGCCGGGAGTGAGGGCAGGGAGCCGGGA